>CAJNDV010004003.1:26503-38054 GCA_905221635.1 Symbiodinium sp. CCMP2456 | reverse complement strand
CCCCCCCCCCCCCCCATGGCCTTTGCGGCTTAAGGTTTGGACCTTGCAGTGCTATGCAGCGCTTTGCAGTGCTCGTGGTTGCCCAAGGTGCGAACGGCGCTAATTCGAAGGTGCAGCAGGGCGATTGGCAGACGACCTCAGACGACAAGTTCATCAAGTTGGAGCCTTTTGCCGTGCCCTGCGCAGCTCGACCTCCGAAACTGTCGTGCGTAAGCATTGCTTGCACTATAATATATATTTTCTGTAGTTCATAATACGAAAGCAGATCGTCTATAGCATATAGTAGATAGTACACGCTATATAGTGAACTCAGAGTTTTACTACCAAATTTGTAACCTGCCCCTTTCCACATCGACACACCATAACACTTCCCACGCGATGTAGCTGTCTGACACTTGACCCCAACGAAGTTCGGGCCTTTGCTGCCGAAAGTCTTTGGCGACCTCTGTTTGGAAAAAAGGCCAACACCTGGATGAAGAAGAACCCCGACAAGTGGGAGGGCTACACCTTCTACTTCTCGCCGGGGGCTACGGAGAAGAGCCTCGGCGATGAGTTGGCCGAAGCTCGTGGAAGACGTGTTTATGGGTTGCTACCATCGCCAAAGTGCTGAGTGTAGAAGAGCATAAAATGGGGGATACGAGTATCAATACTACCATCCTTTCCTTCTAGCAACATAATTCCATTTCTTAAGTCTGCATGATTCAGGGCGCTACAATGGTAGGGGCTCTGAGGCCTGAACCCCAAATCCAGGTGTATTGCCATGACCTTCGGGATGGGTGTGCAGCCTGTGCTGGCTTTCGTCGTCGGTATGGAGTTCGGCTTCATGCCACAGCCTCAGTGCAATCACGCTGACAGCTCATGAGGGTGAGGGAATTGTAGTAGAGTAGTGCAGAGTAAATCGGAGTACAGCAGAGCAAGTTTGAGTAGAGTAGAGTAAACAAGGTTTGTCACATCACGCGGATGGATGGTTTCCCAGGGCACCACCTCCAAAAAAATTTGGTCCCTTTGCCCAAAACGTGTGTTGCAAAGCCTGTTGGCTTTCTCTTTGAGACCTTATGTGCCCGACATACTGCCTCTATCCTATCCAAAGAAAAGCTAGCAGATGAAAAGCATGTCACTTTACCCTTCCCAGTCTCCTAAGACATGGGTTCGAGGGAAAAAGCCGGCACTTGAATAAGTGGCTTCAGCTGGCAACAATCGGATCCTTCACCCTTGCAGTTTTCGACTTTTGACCGGAAAGACGCTCAAGATCTTCATTCTCCTCTCCCCTTAAACGAGGGAATACATATTGTCGGCCACGGCCTGTGGATACATGAGAAGCGGCAAACCAGACCGCAGCTTCAATCTCAGACTTTTTGTTCCGGCACTCTCGCGCAAGAGCTCACCCTAAGAAATGGAAAAGCTGCATTCAACTTTTAGCGACCTCGACATAGACTTGCCATGGCCAAGGGAAACAAGCTGTTCCGTAATCAATACCACGACAGTTTTGGAAAGGTGTGGAGAGGGAGTATATATAGCATATATATTGCATATATCAGCATGTATGTACATATATATATATATACATGCATATATGTAGTGTGTATATATATATATATTGCAATTCTAGCAGATAAAGGATATTAGCATATATATATATATATGTATGTAGACATATACAAATATAGTTTAAGCTTATTCAGAGCCTTGTTTGAAGCCCTTGCGTAAGGCCGGAGCCCATCGTGGAGCTTGAGACGACGATCTGTTGGCCTGATGGACAGTCCCTCCTTCTTTACAGGTATACTGTATTATACTTATACTCTACTGCACTGTACGATAGCCCCCATATACTATACGATACTATATTGTACTACGCTGTACTATATGCAACTATACGATATACTATATGCTATACTATCGCCCCCCCCCCCCTCCTTCTTTGAGAGAAGATGTCTGCTTACATTGTCTGCTTTGGGTCTAGGGAGTTTAGGGGGTTTAGGGTTTTAGAGATTGGAGCTTTAGGGTTTGAGGGTTTAAGGTCTCTGCGCAGCGGCACTCCTATTCCGAGAGTGAGAGTGAGAGCACACGTACTTAGAATCCATTCTTAAGACTCCGCTCTTCCTCTCTACCCATTCTACAATAGAATCACTTTCGTTGGCACAAACAAATTCAAGAACAGGCAGCAGTTGAATGCGTTGTTGTGCAGTTGCTGCGCTTCAAGAGCATAAAGCTGCTTTTTCTGCTAGTAAGCGCCGTCCGCGGAAGAAGTGTGCTCGTTGTGGGGCCAACAAGAACCTACCTGCCAGTGAATGCAAGACTTTGGAAGCAGGTAGTGTCATATCTGGCAATTCCACTTGAAGAGGAAGTTGTACCAGAGACCTCAAAGCCGTTTTACGCACATGAGCTACCATCAGCATCAGGGAGGGTCGGGCCAGATGTGCATAGTGCTGCAGAGAAGCATAAGGCTATACCTCGTAGAAAAAACTTGATAGGAGCCACGAACCCGAATGCAGACACGCGTCTCGCACATCGCGTATTGCCGCCACAAGGGAACTTAAGCCTTCACACGTGGCTCCAGAAATGACGACTGTTCTGCGTTTCGCGCGCCCGACCCCCCTCATCCGCGTGACTGTTGAAACTTTGGAGACGCATGGAAAAGCGTCTGTCAAAAAGCGACGACAGTTCTGCGTTTCGCGCACCCGACCCCGGGTAGCCTTGTGACTGTTGACACTTTTGAGACCGCGTGAAAAAGCGTCCGTCGACAGCTCTGCGTTTCGCGCACCCCATCCGCCACATCCTTGCGACTGTTGACACTTTCGAGACCCCACATGAATACGTCGTTTAAAAAGTGACGACATTACTGCGTTTCGTGCACCCCGCCCTCCTCATCCCTGTGACAGTTGACACACTAGAGATCGCACGACAGACTGTCCGTCCAAAAGCGACGGCATGCCGCAGCGATTCTCGTGCTTCCAAGACCAAGCCTCACGTCCGAAAGTGACGAGAGTTCTGCGTTTCGCGGAGCCCACCCCCCCGCATCCTTGTGGCTGTTGACATTTTTTTGAGACTCCAGGATACGGCGTCCGTCCACGAGTGACGACAGTAAGGATGGTGCGTCTCGAGAACCCGAACCCCCCCCCTTCATCCCTGTGACTGCTGACACTTTTGAGACGGCATAACAAAGCAGCCCTCAAAAAGTGACGACAGTTCTGCGTTTCACGCACCCGAACCCCCCGCATCCCTGTGACTGTTGACACTTCTGAGACCCCACGAGAAACCGCGAGTCCAAAAATGCCGACAGTTCTGCATTTCGCGCACCACGCTTCCAGCAGAGTTGGAAGCCGAAGAAGAAGCCTAAGCACGTCCTGACGCTGGATAACATCCTCAGCGCGGAAAGCCGGATGCAGAATCAGGAGTACTTGGAGATGATCGGTATCTCTGGGAAGCGCATGGCAACAGAGAGGATGATGTTGGCGACCAAGTCCTTCAGCATATTCCAGCTCAATGATCTGCTGATCGAGGTGGCCGGTAAGGCGACCGTGGATCATCTCATCAGTGGTCTTCAGAGGGTAGGGGCCAAACACCCTCTGTCGGTGTTGCTGGAGATGGTGAGGAGGATCAAGGATTTGCAGGGGAAGACACTCAAAGAGATCCAGGATGTGGCGGACGAGGCAAGAAGGGAAAGGAGGAGGATCGACGGTGGGGCCGTACAAGGGGTTAAGAAGAGGAAAAGAAGGACCAGGGCACGGAGGTCGTATCTATCCTCTTGGGGGACCGCCTGCGGAAAAAGGGCTGCCCGCCAACGAGAAAGGAGACGAGGCTGTACAGGTTCCTTGAACTCGTGTGGATGAGATGAGGGGAAAGGACCGGGAGACGCTCAAGGGCCCGAGGCCAGTCACGGCAGTCTTAATTCAAGGGCCGAAGAGTAAGTTCTTCACGCATGCTGAGTTCGTCAAAGAGGCGGTTGCTAGCGCAAAGCCAGAAGGTAGCAGATATCCGAGATGCACTACACTGTATCGGCGCCTACCTTGACCGAGAAGCGTCTCATCGCGTAACCGAACATGAAGGTGGTCGGCGCGCTCATGCACGCCGGGTTAAGGCCCACGCTATCAGATGAGCACTTGCTTTTGAGCGCAGCTGGCCAGCAACTGGACGCCGGAGATCAGACCGTTGTTTGACCCTTAGGGGCTGTTTGAAGTGGCGGCGGCCAAACTCGACGTAGTCCTGCAGGCGATGAACGGAATGGCCATGCCGATGTCGTTTGCGATACTGAGCAAAGTGAGGAACTACATCACGGCGTTGATGAAGGCGATGACGGACTACGGGCTCGGTACGGTGCCCTTGGAGTTGCTCGAGTGCTCGGAAGCCTTCCGGCAGCCCATGTACCCTGGCGCAAGTGAGCGCCCGAAGTTCATCTCCAAGACGGTTGACGAGGTGATGAGAGCATACGCATCCGGGATCGCAATTGTCGGAAAGCCAGACCAGCTCGCAAACCTCGCGACCGCCAAGATCCTGTCCGAGGACGAGGAGGCGCCCCCCGCTTCTTTGTGATTGTTGACACTTTTGAGACCGCACAACAACACTGTCGCTCCAAAAGTGACGACAGTTCTGCGTTTCGCGCACCTGACCCCCCACATCCCTGCGACTGTTGACACTTTTTGAGACCCCCACAAGAAAAAGCGTCCGTCAACAAGTCACGACAGTTCTGCGGCCACATCCCTGTGACTGTTGACACTTTTCACATCTAGCGAAGTAGCGTCGGTCCAAAAGTGACGACAATTCTGCGCTTCGCGCTCCCAAGCCTGATGCGACACTCGTGACATTCGCGCTACGCCTCCGACACTCGCGAACGGTTGCGAACGCCAAAGCAACGAGCACGCGTAACCTCTTTGAAAACGTCTCCAAGATCCATGGTCTGATAGTTTAAAGTAGCTCCTGTAACCCAATACTTCAATTTCAAAGTCTCTAACGTAATTCAAACCCTTCAGCCTCCTTGTCTGCATATTTTCAACCAAAACTACCCAAACAGTCCCTACAGTCTTCCCTACAGTCTGTAAAGTTCCTAAACTTTATCACATACCCCACCACCCGAAGTATCCCTAAAGCTTTGAAAGCCCTTAAACCCTGGAGCCTAAAGCCTAAACATGCCTAAACCCTAAATCTTAGTCTGGTGTAGTTTTCATGGCTTGAGGCCAGATGACCAAGATCTTAGCCACGTTTCCATGGCCATCAAGTCCGCCGGCATTCCACTGCACACCAGGAGCCTTTTTTATACTATATTGACACGACACTATATTAGATTAAACTATTCTCTACTATACTGTAATGTACATGTTATACTACATTACACTTGTTTCGTTGCCCCTTTCGAGGGTAGGGGAAGGATCACGTACAGAAGTTTAGGGGGTAACAATATAGGGAATGTTAGGTTAGGGTGGCGCTTGTGCCCCCACCCGGCCTGCACATTTCCCAGAATAGGCTGCGTTCAATCTGCAAGCTGTAAGTTTATCAACAAATAGGTCTTTGACCCAATGGCTTTCTGGATCCTTGCAGGAAGATGTGGTGCTGTGTTTACAGAAGGGTGTGGCAAACTCAGGGTTTGGAGGCGGTCAGGGTTGCTCTTGACCACTATGTGGACTGGTCAAGTGAGTGTGAGACAGCTGAAGATACACGGTATGGTCAAACGGCAGACTGTGGGCAATAGGGGTACGTACCTTCTGCTAAGAACAACTTCCGGAGGCTAAGACAAGCGGACGGAAAAAGGTGCTAAAAAAAACCAAAACCCTAAACCGTTGTCACAGGACAGTGCGGCTTATCAAAAGGTTCGGCGAGAACACGGATTTCGAGAATGGCAACATCCATGAGACCAGGGTCCCTCACCGGGATCCGGTGGTTTTATGGTGTACTATAGCATAGTAGAATATGGTATAGTATGGTATGGTATGGTTAGTAAGTATGGTATAATATAGTATGGTACAGTATGGTATAGTACGGTATAGTATGGTATACTATGGTATAATCCGGTATAGTATGGTATAGTTTGGTATAGGATGGTATAGCATGGTATAGTATGGTATGGTATAGTATGGTATAGTATAGTATATAAGGTTTAGGGTTTTGGAGCAACCTGGTTAGGAGTAATATGTTTCTACGTCATGTGCGCAGTTGTCTTTGAAGAATGTCTGCTGTTGGAGGTTTTCGACCAAGGTGTTCCCCTGTTATGTAAGGGTAGTGATGTCGTGGCGATGTTCATTGCACTTGGGTATCCGCTGCCACACTCTTAATTTGCCGATTGCGGTCACAGCCGACTACTTGTTACGGTAGAGCTGGGTAGCGCTATAGTAAGATCCGTATGTGGAACTTGACTTTCATTTACTACAGAAGAATTGATAGTACTAGATGAACGTCAGTTTGTGTTGGAGACCATTGCTTTTATGGTGGCTTAACTGCTTGTTTGGAGCTGCAAGTCATGAATAGGGCAAATAAACGGGTGATGTCCAGCATCAGTGTTTTGTGTAAATGAAGGCAGGCCCCATGCCCACTTTTGGAATGCCAACGGATGGAGAAGATGATTCAGGGCTGACTCTTGGCATGCATCAAGCTACAAGGTTTTTGACTCTGAAAACCTTTGTTGTTGTTGTTGTTGGGGGGGGGGCGGGGGCTGAATCACAACAAATAACAGAGACATGTTTTTCGTGCATTCGCAGCAAAGGCACAGCATGAACAGGATCAGCCTGATGGCACACAGGAAGCTCATGCTAGCCTCGATGGACTACGACCCTGTCACAGGACTCTTGCGCAAAACATTTAGTCCCTAAGCCTTAAAACCTATACGCTAAAGCCCACAACCCCAGCCCCAAACCCTAAAGCCTAAAGCCGAAACCGGTGTCAAGAGATCTTTCAACTCGCCGAGAACCTGCCAGTGACCTCTCAAGGAGGCTCTCTACTATCATATTCTAGATTATTTTATCAGATTGCTGCATATGTTGCATCATATTGTATTCTACTATTGTATGGCTATCACATCATATGAAATTAACTACAACATAATATATTCCTATATCGCGTTGTACTATATCCTTTGTAGTATTGCACGGTGTTGTGTTGTGTTGAATGGTATTCTACTCTATTCAATTTTGTTCTGTTCTATTCTATTCTACTCTATTCTATCCTATTCTAATCTGTTCTAGTTTAGTAGAGTTAGTAGAGTCTAGTCTAGTTTAGCTTGGTCTGTTTTTGTATTCTATTGTATTCTGGTGTAGTCTATCCTTGGGTTCTATTGTGCTCTATTGTATCTATAGTATGCTGTTCTGTTCTATCTTGCTTTATAGTATATTATACTAACTTTACGTCATTATACTTTATCAAGTTGTCTCGTCTTACATCGTGTTATAACATATCACACTACAATATATGTTATCTTATGTAAACTGCATTGCGTGGTGTTATGTTACACTGTACTATTTTGCATGATGTTTTGCTGTATTATAATATGTTGTGTTATACACTGTTGTTCTATATCATACCATACAATATTCTGCTATCTTGAATCATATTGCACTACGCTTTTATAGCGCACTACAGTGTGTTATGATGCATCGGGCTATATTGTATGATACTGTATTATATGATATTTTATGACAGTCTGTCATATTATACTGTATTGTATGATATTATGTCATATTCTATCATACTGTATTAGATTAAATTGGCATGTATGATGTTATGATATATTATATTAAATTGTATCATATTATATCGTTGTAATTCATTTTGTGTTTTATTAGCTTATGTAAAATGATGTTAGGTATTACGTTATAATATGATTTTTTTATATTACCTTATCATTTTGGATAATAGTATCTTTTATGTATTGCATTGCATTGTATTGTATTGTATTTCATTGTAGTATAATTTCGGTATTGAGTCATATGATGTTCTGTTAAACCATACTGTGCTGACTGGTGACATATTGAGCTAGATTAGGCGATTGGGTTCTGCGAGCAGATCCTGTTGGTGTCCGCTGTCGGGGAGCCACGACTGCGATTTTGGTGGAGACCAGCTTCCATCACCGTTGGCTTGCAAATCAGCTGAGCCCAAAACCCTAAACCTGTGGGCAGAGCTCTGTGGAAACGGAACAGATTTTGCAGTTCTGCTTGCCCAGGGAGCACGGCAAGAAGCAAGAGGCATTTGACGGTTTGCCCGTTTCGCAAAGTATTTGCAAAGTGATTGTGCCAGTGTGAATATTTTGAGCATTCGCCAGCCTGATTTATCAAGACGGCCATGTTTGTAACGTATCTCGAATCTGGGGCTTGCGTGGTCCTTCCCCATACTGGTTGCAGTGAAACTTGTTGGGTTGGAATGACACGAGCAGCGAGCTTGCCAAATGCACAAATGTTTCCTGTGCACATCCCTAGACCCTGAACACCGTCTGCGGCGTTGGGCATGACGTGCCAGTAGCTGTTTCTTGCAGAACTGGCGCCGGTGCGATGTCTCTAGAGCCAATATTTACAAACCCACATATATTCGCAAATGCCCATATACGCAGCATGCGTAACATATTCTATAGCAGATATGTTATATGTATATATTTGTATGTGTAAATGTATATATATATATATATGTATGCATACACATACATGTACACCTATATGTATATGTTTGCATCTATGTATGACAAAGTATGTATGGAGAGAGAAGTGCAACGGCTGCTTGCATTCCTGGCGTTCACACTCGACATTCGAGATCTGAAAACCCTATTTTGAATACCAGGCCCGCAACCGATTATTTTTTCATAGAGGTGACCACACCCAATTCTGAATATTTCAGGGGTGCCTCAAAGCATTGTTTAAGTCTCGCTGAGCCTTGCGTCCCGCATCTCGAGCTGACCTGGCAGGACCGCGCATCACCCAGATGTTCAACGGGACAGAGGCAGAAAAGATTCTGATGCTCGGCGTGCAATGCCCTGCAGATCTTCCCTGAAGCCCAAGTACAGCGGGTCTATCTGCCAAAGCGGCAGCACGACACTCTAGCCCAAGCACTCGCATCGAACTTTTTCTGGTATTGTCTACCTATCGTTCCCAAACAACCTCAGCCCTAAGCCCTAAACCTTTGACTCGCTCCATATGTTTGTGGATCCTCTTTTGGCGAATTCCCAGCTGCTCAGTCTTGGAATGACATTACGGAGCACAGACAAGTCCCGCGATGCTGTATGCACCAATCTCAATCAGAAGCTCGTGGGGTTCGGGATTTAGGGTTTTGAGGGCTTTGGGTTTCATACATAAATATGTATCTATATACACACACACATATATATATATATATGTATACAGATGCGTATATTTTTTGTGTATATATATATATATGTACATATTATAAATATATATATATATATGTATACATACATATATACAGAAACATATACACATATATGTGCGTATCTGTCTTTCTATCTATCTATCTATCTATCTGTCTATCTATGTATCTAGTTGTACATATATGTATACATATACATATATGTATGCATAGATATAGTAGGTCCTCAGCATATATATATATATATATTGTGCAGGTGTGGCTGCTACCAACTTCAGATAGCCCCCCCCCCCTCACATGCTGCAACCCTTTACGGGTCCTCTATGGTCCTCTTTTGTATGGGCACTTCAATTTTGAGGAAGTTCCCATCTACACGGTACTATACTACACACTATAGTATTTAGTTTGTTAGAATTGTAATGAAGTATGTGTTCAGCTGTTTCGTACTGCTTCGGCTGCTCCGATTCTCCAATCCCTCCCGGATCTGAGGATTCAGCAAAAGCGCAAGGCTCTGGAGGCTACGCCGCTTCTTGCACGTTTCTATATATATATATATATATTCGTGCATATGTGTATATATACATATACATAGATACACACATTCATATACATACATATATATATATATACACAGAAACATATACATATCAAATATGAGCTTATCTGTATGTATTTGGTGCGTATTCATATATGTGGCGTAAAAAAACTGCTGACGAGTCACTACACAAACGTTCGTACAGAAACAAGCGGTATATGTGACACATGGCATATCGTTTTGCCATGGGCAGATGTGCGCATAAGTAACATGTTGGTATGTTTGTGTGCCTGCATGTAGAGAGAGAGAGAGAGAGGTCACCTCCCGGCAAGGAGATGGGCACCCGCGTTGTCTCCGCCCCGAAGGGTTAAGACGCAAACGGGGCATGGGGCTCCGAAAACGTCATGGCCCCATGCAAGGCAGAGCAAGCAATGCAGGGGCAGCTTCAGGAATAAACAAGGTGGCATAAGAAGGCAGACCCTCCTAGTAAGTGAAATTCGCGGGGACGATGGTATGCAGCGATGCTCTGTGGAGGCGCAGCTGATTTTGCTCCAATTCGGAAATCGGCATCGTCTTCACGGAGCTGAGCCTGGAAAAAGATAAAAGGCCCCCTTTGCCCTGGTGCTCCCAAGCGGAGTCATCGACTGCACCCGGGTTTCGGGCAGGAAGCACCTATCCGTTCTGAACACTCTAAGCCTGCCGGTGCGCCCGATCGAAGGCAGCAAGTGTTAGCTCACAGCCTCAAGTCAACATGAAACATCCGAGACCAAGAGCGCCTAGGAAAGATGCCTTGACTACTGGGTCCTTTCCGGCACGTAACAGGGTGCAGCAAAACTGGGATACATACTGCCGCCGCACTGACTGTACCGTTGCAGATAAAGACTACCCGGTCTTGACGCCCAGCAACGCTGGGTCTCCACTTCTCAGGAGTTTACACACACAGCCGATCTACATTGACACGATGCCGCCTGTCTGACTTGTGCATTAGTGCACAGTCTTTCTTGCGTGTGGCCACTGTGTTGAGCCCTCGGCATCCGTGCTACCTGTTCTGGTGTTCCCAAATGGGGGCTGCGGCTGCTTCTGTACGACCAGCCGTCCATGCGCTTCCAGACCCAACTGCTTGGGCACTGCTTCAAGTACGATGCGAAAAACGAACAATCCAACACACGTCTTACGTTGAGTGTACCAGTTGGAGGCACCTGAACGCAATCAACCTAAGAGGCAGCGCGAGGTTCCGACTGTGGGGCCGGCAGCTGTATGGGCATGTGACTCTTGACACGTCAAATAAAAATAAATATAAATAAAAAAAAACTGGCCTACACGATAACAGGTGTCAACCACCTGCCCCATTCGTCGGCTCAGGAGCGCAGGCTCCGCAGATCTACAACTGTAGACTCAGCAACCGCAAGCTGCAACTTCGCTCGAGCTAGACATGCGCGAGCCCGCATCACTCGAGGTCAAAGCAGAAAGGGTCCCGGAGAGCTACCGAGTGCTGTCGAAGGCGGCGAAGCCGCATAGACCTGTGCCGCCATAAACTGTGTGCAGGTTTGCCTGCACTGTATTTGAAAATCCTGTTGCCAACATGTGAGCAAGTACAACTCTCTTGACACATGGGTTTGTTGCCGGAATGTGAGAACCCACAGAATGCAGCAAAACTGCCCTATACCTCCTCAGGAACGATTCCTAAGTTGTCTGGTTCAGCGGCTGCCTGACTATATCGGG
>CAJNDV010004003.1:9124-26403 GCA_905221635.1 Symbiodinium sp. CCMP2456 | reverse complement strand
GAGCAGCGGTACTTTCACCCTAGCAGGGGACAGTGGAGGGTGGGGGGTGCTCGTCGGGAAAGAATCCCTTAGTACCGCCCCCGGGGTCCTCACCCACCCTACAAATCCCACAGTCCGAACAACTGCTAGGCCCGGGGGGTGTGCCTGCATGTAAGTAACAGTGCGTCCGCACCAAGTTGAGCAGATCTCGCACCTGGGATTTAACATGGCTTCTGTCTGTGTCCATGATCAACACCCCACGCACCATGGTAGTTATCACGGTGGCACCCCGATAGATGTTATCGTTGTCGTCGTTCTTATCCTTCCTCCTCCACGCCGGCATGATCACCGGGAACATCGCAATCAGCGTCTGAAAAATGATCAGGGCATGATGATGAATAGTTGCCCAGGTCTCTGCACGCGCTCTTGTCAATGCTGCTGCCGGTTGTTGTTCCTTACTTTCTGGTGGATGACACATACCCAGTTGTTGTGCTGAATCGTGCTTAATTGCATGCCTTTTCAAGATGCAATTGATTGAGTTGGTTTTCGCAATTAAAGGTTCTCGCGCACCGTCTATGCGTCTTCCATGTCGCTCATACCTATCATACCTCGGAAGCGGACTGCATAATAATGTGAAGCAGCAGTCAACCATCCAATGCGGAAACGGTGATGCTTCAATGAGGCTCATAGGCATTTTCGCATTGATGCTCAACGAGCAAAGGTGGGAGGTGGCTTCAAGCTGTTGCAAAGTTGTACTGGTTTGTATGTTCCGATTATGGTTCAGCAACACCGGCAATATGAGTGGCCTGGAACCTTCTTCACACACTCGCTGCCGAGGGTTTGCGCTTTCGTGCCCTTGCTTGCAGGCATTGCAAACGTCTTCAGAGGCCACTTCAGAGGCCAACTTGATACTCTTCCAAGTCCAGACTTTGTTTTTATTTTCTCTGCTGTTCTTTTGGGCGTAGTAGTATAGCATAGTATACAGTTGAGTATAGTATGATAAAGTCCAGTATAGTAAAGTAAAGTAGTATAGTATAATATACTTAGTCTGTAGAAACTTTGGCTGTTTTTTCCCAAGTTTTGTCTGGACGCCAGGACCAGGGACAACGGTCATCAGCTCTTTAAGGTTGACATCCAGAACATGGGTCCAGCGACAGCGATGCACAGGGAGAGACGCAGATTCTGCAGATTCCCAGCAACCGAAGACCTTGGACACGCAGGATTTCAAAGGCTAAGGTTTAGGGTTTAGGGGCTTAGTGTTAGTGGCTGGGCTGCTTGCAAGAGTCCTGGATGCCAAAGTGTTAGTGGCTGACATTGGGTAGTGTTGCACGTGCCAGTGTGCGCATGTGTGCGCGGCCGTCGTGGCCACATACGGCTACCAATTGTCGGGTTAACCCACGTCTACCTACATGCTCTGCGTCGGCGTGTTTGTTGAATTCCGACCTCCTGGGGTCCTTCTGCGGGTCTCGCCAGGGGCTTTGGTCATCTGCTGCGCTAATTGGCTACTGCAAAACCATCAACCCTTCGACCTCTAAAACCCTAAACCCTAAACATTGGCTATTAAAAAGCTGCCTAGGTGACCTTCCATATCCGCGGCTTTTTGCACAACAGCAAGTTGAACCTGGGCGTTCGGACTCCCGGCACTGGTTTCAGGATTTAGGGTTTAGGGGGTTTGGGAGTTTATGGGTTTATGGGTCTAGGGTTTAGCGTTGAGGGTTTCGGGTTTCAGATGAGGTAGGCTCTCGTGTAGATAACAATTGGCCAAATCATGCCTTGTATCATGAGGGACTGTATAGTTCCAGATGGCTCAAATTTTGCGGAGACACCTCAGGATAATGTTAGAACCTCCTCCGCATCTCCCCAGAATTTTTTCTCAAAACTGAGCTATTGTGGGTTGTCTAGTAACGTACAGGCAGAGGCTCAGCTTCGTTTCGACAAAGGAGATGGGTAGGGTTTAGCCTAGGACCGCTAGCCTCATGAAGATACTCACCGGGGTACTTCACAGTGCAGGCTCTTCTGCGTCAAAAGAGCACATGTAATGACAGACTGCAGGCCTGCAACCCTGCAAGATGATATGCAGATAGCAGTAAATGCATGTGCACTGCTCAGAACGCAACAGCTTACAAGCCGTATGCCAGTGCTGCAGTGCAGTTAGCTGTCGGGTTGCCAATGTGCACGAACCGTCTTCCAGAGGTCGATTGCTACGACTTCCGGCACCTGAATATGTTTGGAAAACACGATCTTAAGCACCTCCTCGCATGATCCACAAAGTGTGAAGTTCCCCAACCTTTCCTGTACAAAAAAAGCCCTAACTTCGGTTATATAAACCCCTTAACCATATTCATCCGTGTGCTGTACTCTACTCTACTCTTCTCCATTCTGTTCTATTCCATTCTATTCTATTCTGTTCTATTCTATTAGAGATTTTGTATTCTCTACTATTAAAGTATATCTTATATTATACTATACTGTGGAGCAATCGCCTTGCTTAGGATGGGTTTGGGACCTTGGTCGCCGCCGGAGCACATCATCACGTGGCCTGAAAGAGAATTGGGCTCCAGTTTTGGTAACTCTTGGGCTCAGTTGCCCAGTTTCGCCCGCCGTTACTACAAGCTGTGTCTCAAACACAGATCGCGCCCACCACAACAATGCACACTGTACTGCTTCCGAGTGTTTGCGATTAAGGGAGCCACCGTAGAAATCCTGGAGCATGCATCTACGGTTTAGAGTTCCCCTAGCGACCAAACAAAGTATGCGGCAGTAAGCTCCTTAAAGTTTTTCATGCCAGGAACGACATGCCCTCGACACCTGTCACCTGCCAGTCGTACGTGTAATGAGATTTTAGCTACAGGTGTAGGTTTGAGAACATATGCACTTGCGATCTTCACTTATAGCATCCAGCTGCTGCTTCATATGGTTCAGCAAACACGACTGCCTGACGCCTTATGTTTTTCATCCGAACCAACAGCGCGCGCAGTATATCGTCTCATTGCTGGGAGTACCCGCAGACAGTGTGGTTTCAGCAGTCCCATGCTGTACATCTTTAATCGTAAATGCTTTCATTAGCCAAGCACAAGCTCGAAGCCTTCTAAACAAAGAGTGGTCGCCCCTTTGTTTCTTGAGGCTTGCTGTGCTCTGAGACCCGCTACACACTGCTAGCCGCGAAGCCATGCAAAGCACATGAATCTCCATCCTCACCTCGCACATGTCCCCGGCAGCTGTACTATAGGTTGAAGCCCCAAAGATAAAACCCTAAACGCCTAAATCGTCTGTGCTAGGCTGATTGACATGAAAGTGAAGCTGGCGCTTGCGTTGGCCGGTTTGCCGTTCGTCTCCCCTGACAGCAAGGTGAAGGCCGCTTGGAGTTTGCATTTCCGGGAAGGGAGGTCGCAACAAGAGCATTATAATGTGAACACAATATGAAAAGATATGGCATGTCACGACATGCGTTGATACAATATCATAAAACTTGCTTTGACTTAAGGCAGGAGAACATAGCATAAACTAAGTGCTATAGAGCATGGCATCACAAGATGCAAGAGAGCATAACGGACTATGCAAGAATGTGACATTACCTGACACATACTATCTGACCTGATGTAATATGATGTCATATCACATAATACTGTATAGTATAATATGATACGATTTGACACAGTGTACAGTAATATCACACCATGTCATACAGTAGTGAGGCCATATGCCAGGACATGCCGCGAAGTCTTTCGTATAAGACGATTCAAGAGAACATGTGGTTGAAGCACGGTACACTCCCACATAGTCACAGGTGAAACCACCTGAAACAATAGACCTTTCATGTAAAGGTGTATGCAGAACACAGTAGAGCACATGAAAATACACTAAAGGGAACAAGATGAAAAGATAACATTAAAGAGTATGTGGTTTCGTAATGAAAGAACTACCAGCAACTTGGGTCAGTGTATTGGAAGCTAATGTAACACAAAACAGTACACAATGAGGTGATATATCATGATATGATTGACTTCAATATGTCACCACATTATGTTGCATATCGTGTTATCTTATCTTGTGGTACCTTGTCACATCAGGTTACATTGTGGCACATTAAATACCATCGTTATCTTATAGAAAACTGTGTTCCGTAGTATATAACGGTTTACTGCGATGATGTGCCGCATGATAACCATCCAATACTCTAGTAAAACTAGCCAGTATAATTTTGTACGTTGCGATGAAACACATTGTAACATGACGCAAAAAATGTCATACTGCTCAATAAGGTAGACTCGCAAACATGTTCCAATGCAACAATGCACAACGCTCTGAAAAAATGATGTTATGCAATAATCGCGTTGTGATACAAAGTGGCATGATAGAAGAGCACACGATGGGGGCAGATGTGGCAACCTTGGTAAGATCATAGGTGCATGCAGTTGCCGTAGTGCTTGCATTGATGGCAACATCGTCGTCACCATCGTGGTCGTCTTTGTCGTTGTCATTATCGTCGTCGCGGTAGTGGTAACAGTAGTGGTCGTGGTGGTCAGAATGGCAGTCGTGGTGGTGGCCGTGGCGGTAGAAGTGGCTCGGTGGCGACGGGCGCTGGCGTTGGTGGTGGTGGCGGTTGTAGTCCTCAGTATGCAATACAATACAATACAATACTTTACAGTACGATGCGCTACACTGTGACGTAATAAAGTGTAAATTAGTAGAGTTTTTACTGGTTGTTGTTGCCTTGCCTTCCTGCCCGGGCATGCGCTTTTCCTCGGAGGCCGTGGAGGCTTTGACAAACTTCGACAGCAACATCGAAGAAGAGATGCGCAAACAGGACAAGTGGAAATTGGCATTGAAGACGGGCAAGACCAGCAAATTTGGATTCTCCTCCGCACTGTGGACCGACGGCAGCGTCTTCAACGCAGATTCGCCATCAATGGACGAGGGGGACGCCAAGTATTCAGCATTCAACACTGTGCCCTTCCAGAAGATGCGCATGTGTGTTGGGCGCCCGACGTCCAACTGCGTCGAGCACAACTTTCCCAAGACCTATGCAAGTGCCAGAGAGCTTTTCAGCTCCGGGTACATTCCCGACAGCACCCTGAGAAAGGATGATCTTCTCAAGGCATTTGGCCCTGAGAAAGATTCCTATAGAGATTGCCCCATGCAGATGCCACGCACCAAGCCGTGTGAGACGCGTATCGCTTGCTTGCTGCCTGTGTGTTGCTTCTTTTTTGCTGTTGCTGTTTCCATGGGGTGCGCTAATGTAAGGCCTGGCTTCAACATTGAGTGCAGAGATGGCAACAGAGCCCGCTGGGGTTGGTGCGCCAACTGTCCGTCACAGGCATGCCAGCCTGGAGCAACACAGGATGCAGACGCAGCCATCGGATTGGGACTCAATGGGCAAACTACGGGGGAGATGGGAGCAGGTTGGACTGGGTGTTGCGGCTGCAGCTAGAACTGCTGCTTTGTAAAGCCAGTTATAGTATTTCTTTGTTTGTTGAATCTGGATGCGCTTTTGTGCAGGTTTTTCGCCCCGGGAAAAAACCAATGCACAGCGAGCGGCAAGGAGGTACACAAGGCTGCATCTTGGCTGCCTCGAAAAGCTTCCTATCTTTTGCACGACACGGCTGTCGAAGCACATGGGTCCATCCGTCCAGTCTATCCTTCATGGCAGTGCAGTCGTTGTTCCCTAAACTCCCTAATCCCCCAAATCCAACACTGGAGACACTTTAGATTCCCTACGAAGCCCAAAGCTCCTCAAAGCTCTTAAAGCGTGCTTCCTCAGAGTTCAGACAAAAACTTGAGGTCTGGTTTTGGGTGTCGGAAGACGTCCAGGCCGGGGGAAGGGAGCTTTTTCTGGCTTCTGTAGGGGAGATTAGCGGAGTTAGGTAGTGGAAGTTAGGCGGTTATATAGGGGAGGTTAAAAGGGGTGTGTTCTACTGATCTCGGGGATGGGAAAAGGCTTGCGTGCGGAAGGTTTTAGGGTGATAAAGGATTTGGTTTGGTTTGTGGGGGGTCGGGTTTTCAGCGTTCCTACCACTCACTCTCATGACTGTCCTTTGTTTGGAGTTGCAAATAAATCACCAGGAACCCAGGAACTGAGAAGTAGTTGAGAAGGGTTTCAACTTGTCGTAAGTTTTGACGTTGATGCATGAAACGTTGAGAGCTAAATTGCAAGTGAACCAGGAGTGGAAGTTGGCGTTGAAGACCAGATCCGGGAGCCCCAAGTTCGGATACACATCCTCGCTGTGGACCAACAGCAACGTCTTCAACTCAAATTCGCCGGCAACGACAGCAGAGGATGCCAAGTATTCAGCCTTCAACACTGTGCCCTTCCGGAGGGTTCGTATGTGTGTTGGGAGCCCGGATTCCAATTGTGTCTATCACAGCTTTCCCTGGACATATAAAAGTGCCAGAGAGCTTTTCAGCTCCGGGTATGTTGCTGACAGCACCGTGAGCAAGGATGATATGCTCAGGGCCATGGGTCCCGAGGAAGGTTCTTACAAGGATTGCCCGATGCAGAAGCCGCGCCCCAAGTTGATGGAATTCAGGTTGCTTGCTTCCGAGTACCTACTATACGCTATACGTGGCTCTGCTTTACTATACCATATTCATCACAGCACATGTTGCTGCTTCATTTTGGAGAAAAAGCGCATGTACAGCCGCCTAGTGTGCTCTAGGCCTGGCTTCAACGTCGAATGCAAGGACGGCAACAAGGCTCGATGGGGTTGGTGCGCCAACTGCCCGACTCAAGACTGCCAGCCTGGAGACGACGATGATGCAGACGGAGCTACTTACCTGCAGTTTTTGCTAAAGGATTTTTCCGGCGTAGGCTTTAAGGGTTTCTAGGTTTACGACAACTGGCGTATGTATGAAATGAAAAGGGTTTCCTGGTTATGGTGATTTACTGTCAACCCCTCATCAAGAAACCAGGTGATTGGATTGGGACTCCAAGGGCAAAGTCTTTCGCATTGGATCAGCGTTTCTTCAACGGAGATGGGAGCAGGATACACTGCGTTCCGCGGCTGCAGCCTTGACAAGTTGCATCGTTCTACATCGCACTACAGCATGTTCTATTACAAAGAAACTATGTTTTCCGTTTCATGATGTCATGCTACAGGACGCTATACCTTTGATAACAGATGTTCCTAGTATAATATCATTCAAAATAAAACAAGGTAACACAAAACAATACAGTAAAATACAATATGATATGATATGTGTGGTATGATCTGATACCGTACAATATGATATAATGTGATACAGCGCAGTACAATATGCAATTATCTTATGTGCCATCAGTTAGTATAATGCAATATGGTATGCTATGATGTTGTATTCTGTTGTGCTGTATTACATCGATGTTTTTGTATATTGTGTGGTGTAGTGCAGGGTAGTGAAGTGTAGTAGAGTGTAGTATAGTGTAGTATAGTATAGTATAGTATGGTACAGCGTAGTATAGTATACTATAGTATAGTACGGTATAGTATACTATAATGTAGTACTCGCATAGCAAAGTATAGTAAAGTATGGTATACCAGAGTATAGTAAAGTTTAGTTTAATATGGTATAGTACAGCATAGCACAGGATAGCGTAGCATAGCACAGCCTAGCATAGTACAATATAGTATAGTATAGTATAGTAAGATAAATTGAAGTAAAGAAAAGTGAAGTGAAGTGAAGTAAAATATCGCCTTTATTAGTATAGTAAAGTCTAGTATATAGTATAGTATAGTATAGTATGATATGGTATGGTTTCATAGTATAGTATACAGACGCTTGTAGTGCATGGTGTATAGGGTAGTATAAGGTAGTAGAGTATACTAAGCGTAGGGTATACTAAGTAAACTAGAGCACAGTATGTTATGCCACGTTCTGTGTACGTTGTGTTATGTAATGCTACTTCATGTTCCATTCTGTTACATGTTTGCTTGTTGTTATTGTACATTGAGATATCCTGTGCTATGCTAATATCATGTTCTGCTGTGATGTGCTATGTTGCTTATGTTATCTCATGCTGCAGTGGCAACCTTCCCTTGTTGCTGTTTTTTTTGTTGTCGCTTTCTTACAGGCTTTTTGCCCCTGGGGCAAATCAATGCGGCACGACAGCTCGGATTGGCGCTGGAGCTTACAAGGCGGTGTCTTGGCTGCTCGCAAAGGAAGATTCCCAGACAGATTCATCCTTGCACATGGCTAGGCACGACTGCAAACTAGAATCTATCCTTCCTGGCAGGGGAGTCTTTGTTCGATTTGTGTTTTCCCTATTGGAGTTTAACGAACAGATGTTGCACCTAGTATACTAGAAACACTATGCTATATTTTACTACTATACTAGCCGATCTTAAACCTTGAATGTTAAAGCACACGTTCAGTTTCAGGTCTGGTTCTGGGTGGCAGAATACGCTGAGGCCGGAGACTTGATCCTGAAGCTTTCGTGTCTAGGGTTTAGGCTGTAGGGTTTACGGGTTTAGGGTACACCGCCCCACCTGCTCTAGCTTCTTTTCTTTATATACTCTGTCCCTACCCTACCCAATTATTCAATTCTGTTCCGCCTTCTGAACCTTGCCTACCTGATCGACCCTTTTTGCACCCGTGGAGACCTGGAAGCTTCTCGGAGTCCTAGGAGATCCTGGAATGGAATTTGAAGCACAATTTCTCAAGGTTGCGGCCGAAGCACAACTGACAAGAGCCTCTCAAAGCCAAGGGTTGCGCAGGGCCTCTAAACCTGACCTGCCTTCGTTGGGTCGACGTCCATGGCCTTCTAATCACAAAATTTTCTGGGTAGTCTTGGAAGCACTGGGCCCACATGCTCATATTGGAAGGCACCGCAACAGATCTGTACGCTTCGTTGTGTGATGCAAAATCGACAATGTAGACACCAAGCTTCAGACTAAAAACATGCTTGTTTACGCCATCGTGTGAAAGTAGAGTACACTCACAAGAGGGGCAAACTAGCTTGGGGCGTACACTCGCATGAGTCGGATTTTCCAGGATGTTTCAGGCACAGTCCTTGGCTTGTGGGTGTACGCCTTTTTTCCCCGCGGCAGTTAGAATGCATGGCATCGGTCATGCTGCTTTTGCTCGATTTTCTTCTGGATCAAGAAGCCTGTGATTTAGACAAGCTTCAAGATTTGTCGGAAAAATCAGCCCAAGAAATGTTGGGTCGCTTGTCTTCAGGCTAACCTTCGCTTTGTTGCTTCCGTGTGACTCACTGAACGTCTATGGCGTGCTCGGCCTTGGTGAGCTTCTTTAGCAACTTCATTGTCATTTGAGAGCAATGGTTTTCATCTGTTACACTTGGCTTTTGAGGCATGGAATGGTGCCTGGTTGCAAGGGCCCCGAACAAGACCACGCTTGCTTGAGTTGCAGCTGGGACTCACGATTGGTCTGGCAACTGCAACACAAAGCGTGCACACAAGTTAGCCCCCCT
This sequence comes from Symbiodinium sp. CCMP2456, assembly GCA_905221635.1. Lineage (NCBI taxonomy): Eukaryota > Dinophyceae > Suessiales > Symbiodiniaceae > Symbiodinium > Symbiodinium sp. CCMP2456. The sequence goes on along the minus strand of CAJNDV010004003.1, from coordinate 17,018 downwards.
CATTAAATATTAAACAGAACCGAGAAAGCATTGAGACTTGTGTGCGCATGTGAATTGACACCTCCATTGTAAGTTTTGGAAAAGTTAAAAAGCAGTCACCCGTTTGAAACTTTACAGTGAAAGAAAGTGTATGAGTTAATTTATGTCAACAGGCCTGTTCTCAACCGCAAACAATAATAGTACATCGAGACTTACACGAGCTGGATCGCTGGAACGTTCAGGTCATTTCCATTTCATGCTAATTTCATGTCAGTCTGTCTCTATTCCGTCTCATTGCCATGTCATTCCGCTGCATCTCCACTGCTTGTCCGCATCCCGCTCGTCTCCGAACTCATCTCCGGTTCACGCAATTACGTGTTTGCTTCTGTTTTGCCAACTCCCGATTCGGTTTGGTGCTCAGACAGTCTCCGGGTCAGGTCTGAATCGATTTTGTTTTGTACGTGCATCATGTTCCTTGGTCCGGGCTTCAGGCCCACTCCATTTCAGTTGTGCCTCCGCGTTATGTCCGCCCAACTGACCCCAATTTCCAGCTGTTGGCGCCTTGTCTCGCTGCGTACTCATCATACTCGGTCATTTTGCCTTCGCCTGCCTGGTACGTCCGTCGATATTGCACTGCTTCACTCTTGGTAATTTCCGGGATGCTTCCGGCTTGGCTTGACCTTGCACCATTTGCTGCTTCCATGTTTGGTCATTTCCAGCTCGATCCAGCTGTCTCAACCTTGCTTGCTCCATGCTTTGCCATTTCCTGATCTTTTCGGCTTGGCCCGCCCGTCTGGAATGTGACCAGCTTCTGTTTAGAGACAGAGACCCAGCAGTGTTTATGTGCTCTTGGGAAGTTCAGACTCCTTCGTGAAGATTTTGTGCTCCGTAGTTTGGCAAAGCACAAGTACTGTGAGCATGGAGTTGGGACACTGTTGAGACCATTGCCTATCCTTGCAAGAGCTGGGTTCCGAGCACAGAACGCCGAGTTCCAAAGATAGGAAACTATAATCATAATCAGAACAGTAATAATACTAATGATGATACTCATAGTAGTAATAATATTAATAGTAATGATTAGAAGGCTTCAGGGCCTGCCCCCCTGCTCATAGCTACTCATAGCTGATCACTTCCGGTTCTTCCAGCCGTCTCACCTTGGATGGCGGCATACCTGGTCATTTCCGATTCTTCCCGTTTCAGTCCACTTGGCTCATGCTTGATGGCTGCATCGGAATTTTCCCTTCTGTCACAATTGCTCGCTGCATTTTTTTGTCATTTCCGAAATGTTCTGGGTCGGTCCGTCGGTCTCAACTGTTTGCTGCATGTTCTGGAAAATTTCCTGACTCTTCCTCTTTGCCTTAGCCGTCTCACAATTGACCGATGATTTCCGCGTTCTGTCCAGCTGTCTCACACTTGTTTGCTGCAGTTTTTCCCTGCTTTGGGCTTGCCGCTTCAACACTTCTTTGTTGCAACGCTTGGGCACAGCCGTGTTACAATGGATCCCTCTGAAACCCAGCAATATCTGCTGTTGAATGTCTGACATCTTCACCCAGCCATCTCACACTTGTCTGCCGCATGTTCTGTTTAGGAGTTTACGATTTTTCCTAGATTCTTCCGCTTCGGCCCAGATGTCCAACAGTTCATTCCTGTCATGTTTCGTTCTTTCCTGATCTTCCAGAAATTGGGATGTCAGCGCAACTGGCAAAGGTATTACCGTTGCCATAGTTTCCGGATTGTTCCCGGTTTATTCCCTTTAGGTGCCGCCGTCGTGCAGTTTCGCAGGTGATGCCCCGTCATGTTTGGTCATTTCCCGATGTTTCCAGATTTTTCTTTCAAGCGCGGCCGTCTCACCTTTGAGCCCCCTTCATAGTTTTTTACAATACAAACCCCCTGATTACGAATACATATTTTGGGGACCCCAAAAGTTCCAAAAATGACCCCAAGACTATGTAAAAAAGGGCCAAGACTACAGTAGAAAGGGAATCATTCGGGGGTGAGGCGTACAGTAGGGCTTCCCCGTTTGTGAGATAATGACAGAGCAGAGAGAAGTGTGTTGAGGCAGATTTGCACTAAGTCTGAAGTCCTGAACCCTAAGCCCCTAAACCCTTAGGTCCTAAACGCCTAAACCCTGAACCCTAAACCCCCAGATCCCAAACCCCCAAGCCCCTAAACCCAAAACCCCTAACCCCAAACCCCAAACCCCCAGATCCTACACCCCTAAACCCAAAACCCCACAGGCCGCCTTAAAGGGTTACAGGACTGAGAGTTGGCAACAAGCTGGTCCGCCGATTTGCAACGCAGCGCTTCTTCAAAGGCAAACTGCGGAACGTGCCGTGGCGCGATATGGGCAAACTCGAGGCTCTTTTTGATTTACAATGAGGCTTGTTCCGGGCTCCTCTTCTCGGGGCTTCACAACGCGACTATATCAGGGCTGTTGTAGGGTTTAGGATTTAGAGTTTAAGGTTACTTTTCAGGGCTTTACAGCACGAACCGTATCATTTCTGACGCTGCTTTCTGTGGGCTTGTTGTTCTACATGAACGGGGGATCTTCTGTCAAGTCTTCCGCAACCGGCTAGGACCGGAACCAACAAAAGTACTCTAAGCCAATCTGAGGTCTTATGGTATTCTAGACCTCTGTAGCAAAATCAACCTGAACACCACACCTGAGTCATCTGAGCAGCAAATCGGAATAGTTCAGACCGCAAAAGTGCCCTTGGCTTAGATTGAAGCTTGGGACTCCAACATTGTCAGAAAATGAAGCCTATTTTGCCATAGCCAGGACCTAGACCTCAATGCAGTGTTAAACCTTGGAACAAACAAGCCTTCGAAGCTTGTCAAACAGGACCTCAGGACCTCAATGTAGAAAACACACCGAATTCCTGTGCTGTACTCTCGAGGGTTCTTCAGTGTAAGGGGGCTCTTTAAAACAAGATCATCTCCAAAACCCCCGTTTTGGATATAGGAGTTTAGGCTTTAAGGAACCTCTACAGCCCTTAAGGTGAGGATCATGAACAAGGCGCTCAGCGCAAGCGAAGCCAAAAACTTGCCATAGAAGGTGGCAGGGCAAAAGCAGACCATCAGTTCTCCAACACAACGACTTTTAAACTTCGTGGGTTCTTATGCTTGGTTCTCTAACAATATGGAAGCCTAAATAATGACCAATATTACTGCTAGGGCTCCTTATAAACGAGCCCAACCCTATTCTACTTACTAGGGCCCCTACATTGCCCAACCTTTAAACTTTTTGTGGTTCTTTTTTAATGTAGTAATAATCTACCGAACCTTTCAACTCTTGGGGTGTGTATAATTTAGTAATGATCTACTCAACCTTTAAACTTTTGGGGTTGTTCCATTAATTTAATAATCATTTGAAAGTTTCACCTTTTATTTCTCTGGCTTATTGGGGAAGTAAGTATGAAATAGTTAGGAATGGCTTATACTTGGGCTTTGTTGATTAGGCATAAGATCCAGGTTCAAGGTTCACATTCGAGATTGGGGGCTAAGGGAAAACGAGATGATCTATTTGAGAATTCCCTGCAACTACCAATGCCGCTTTCCAATTGCTTCCTGTGTCATTTTTGATCGTACCGCTTCGGGGTTCTATTAGAGTATGATCTACTACCCCTAGGCCGGTTTCTACGTCTTAAGACCCCTACACTACTAGTAAGACTCGGCACAGCCCTGCAAACAAAAACAACTTTCAGACCAACTCAAATTCGATAAGTTCTATCATGTTCTGAAGGTGTCGAGTAGTTTGATAGCCAGTGGATGATTTCTATGCTGTGACGATGTCGTCCCTGGCAAACTCCGAAGGTGATGCTTCTTGTCCTATTTTAGTGTTTGCGATCGAATCACTCAGCTCAAAATCGTGAGCTCATATAAACCCGATGTCAAAGCCTTGATTCCCAGCATATACCCGAACCCTCGAGACGACCCGACCCTGCAGAGAGAGCGGCAATGAATAGGTCCATAGTTTGATATATATCGTAACTCCCGAAACCCTATAAACCCAAAGCTCTTAACCCTACACCCTGAACGCTCCAAAGCCTGAACCTACAATGTGCGAAAAAGAGATGCTGAGAAGTATGCATGCGTGGGTGGATGGTTGGCCTCGGAATAATTACCGATACCTGGGGTTTAGGGTTTATGGGTGTGATAAAGCCTAAATCACTACTACTGCTATTTTTGTTTTTTGGTTGCGGGTGGGTTCTTGATTGTAGTTACAACAAAATAAGTTAGCATTGAGTATGCCCATTTTCAACCGTGAAAAAACCATAGACCCCACCCTATACTTTTAACCCCTTTTAAGAACTACATACCAATCCAAACCTCACAATTCTTGACCTCAAAACCCTCTAATCCCTACCCCTATCCAAAAAACCCCCTCTCAACTCTCACCCCCTCAACGCCTCAACCCCCTACACCCTTCCAAAAAACACCGAAAGACCTCCACCTCAAGAACAACCTTAACCCCAACTCCTACACCCACCTTCAAAAAACTCTCCCCAAGACCACCCCCACGCCTCCACCTTCAAAGCCCCCACCTTCCCACCCAAGCCATCCATTTAACAACTGTGTGCCAAAACCACCTTTCAGCCAGTCCAAGCTTTTCCACCAGCCCGTCAACACACCATTCCTTGCCAAATTCCACACTAACCCATCACCACATTTTCCAACAGTCGAAACCTTTTTCCCCACCAACATCTCCAAGCCAAAACCCATTCAAAGAGATGCTCAACCGCATTTTCCAACCCAATTTTCCCAATATTGTCATACATCAGAAACTGGGCAAGGCCTGCTAGCGTAGCGTTCATGATCCCTTTACGTAGGCTGCTGCGCATAGTGCTGTCAGTTCCTCCTGATCCCCTGGTTCATCCTCAAAGCATAATGTCTCCTCTCGCAGCCAGAACAGCCCAAAACAGTCACTTGGCGACGTCGCCGGCTACCGGTAGTCGCCACATGGAGTTGCTAACAGCTCACCGACGCGTTGATCCACGATTTCGGTACATGGCAATGCTGCTCGTGACCTGTTTGCTTTCAGGCCTTGTGGCTTATGTGGTTCTTCGAGTCGGAGAAATCACTTCGGCTGCTCAACACCCCCCAGTCGAAACCAGCCTCGAGCCATGGGATGGTGTTGGGCGTTGGGCAGTATGTCCTGGGGATTTCACGGAACTCAAGGAAGCGGGCTACAAGATTTCAGGAGAAACGGTCATGGAGACGTCGATTGAATATATACCACATGTCAGCGGAAAGTCGCTGCATTGCCTCATCGTGGACTTACGCAGTTGGCGGTGGAGTTCAAAACAACCTTGGTTTACACTTTGTGGTGTTGGGTATATTCAAATTTATGTGTGGTCAGAAGAACATTGGCAATACGTGGCGCACGAGAATTATGGCAACTATGCAGGGTTCCGTGTGCAGAAGCGCAAGCTTGGAAGACACAATGGAGTTGATACAAATGTGCACGACGTGTTCTCATTCAGCAACTGGGGGGAGGATACACCAATTTCTGATGCCAGAGAGAGATGTTCAGTGTGGACACCTGTGCTAGATCAGCCAACACCGTCAAGCGGTTGCGGGGCCCTTCAATTCTTCATACAAGATTCCTATGTGGAAGTGCACATTGAACAAGGCGTGATGCCGCAGGTGTGGACCTTGTTCGGCAGTGTTGGCGGCTATCTCACGATTCTATCGCTCATCTTCAATCTATGTTTTGTGAGAAAATACCCCGATGGCCCGATTGCAAAGGAGTACGATGCCCTGACCTGGACTGGCGAGGCGTGGTGCAGTTCTCTATTTGCTACAGTTTCACAGAGGCGTGATCCCGCGCCGGAGACGCTCGGTTTTTCACAGAGGCGCGATCCCGCGCCGGAGACGCTCGGCTTCCCTGTGTTCCCCCCAGGAATACGCCAGCCCGCCGGCGCGAATGCGCAGGCGAGTGAGTAGCAGCGTGTGTGTTTTCTACTAGGCCGGGATGAGCGAGATTGCTTGCTCGACCTGCCATCAATAATACTCACTGAAAGCGATGTCAGTGAGCAAAACAGACGTCCAGTGCATTGTGATGTGGAAGGTCCGCAAACTCCCCCATCACCCTCTCGCTTTCATCCGTCCAGGTTGACTTGTAGTCCCCTGTGCCCAACACCAGTGTCGGTACTTGTCATCATCGAGATGCAGTTGCTGGTTTGCATGATATATATTAATGTGTTTGTGGGCGCTTACGCTTTGAGAGGCAAATTTGTCTCTCACAACTTGGCGGTTTAAATTTGACTTGCAGGACACAAAAGCCACAAGCGACAATTTTCAGATAATTTTCACGATTCAATACAACATTGGATAGGAGAATCACAAGAGAGGACATATCTCCTTATTAACAACGGCCTCTTTAGTCTCGGGCCAGAATGCTGAGTTCTATTGATTTCTAGAAGCTTCGACAACGTACAGAAGTTTCGGCTACCTTCAAAATAGAAGAAGTTAAGATATTTTAATAAATTAACAAATGCAGATGGAAATAATAGAGAAAACTTCTTATGGGGCCTTTTGAGGTAACTCTATTTTAAACCTTCAATAATTCAAACCTTAAATACGGTCTATTAGTATTCTCAGTATTATAGTAATTTTGCCCTAATTTCTTCTTAATCTTATTTATGGTGCATCGAATGCTACTCCTATTGCCCACACGTTTTCTTTCGTTTTATTAATCTCTGAATATAATCTATTCTAGTTGGAGTTCATTCCAAACTTAATTTCAATTTTTATCTGATTCTCCTTTGTTCGTGTTTCTTTCGGTGTTAACTATCTGGCCGAATGCTTCATCTGATTATTCTAGGTAGGTAGTATTTCAAGTATATAATTAGTCCTTTGTATATCTTCTTTCCCCTAACTTCATATGAAATATCTTATGAAATATAATTTTGCTATATTTGTGATTTATTAATCTAATTAGAATAATTTTGGGTTCAATCTGGAATGGTTCTGACAAGAATAATTTGCCATTCCAATTAGAATAAATTGAATATTTTTGGAATAAAATGACACATAATTCACTCGTAAAATATCAAATAACTTACCAGTAAAATGACGCGCAACTTACTCGTAAAGCAATGAACAACTTGAATTATACTTTCAAAAGTTCAAAGCGCAAATACGGTCTATCAATGCTTTCAATATAGTAGTAGTTTTGCCCTAGCTTCTTTTCTACGGCGTAGCTATTGCTACTCCAATTACCTATGTATTCTTTTCGTTGGATTTTCTTTTCCTAAATATCTTAATCTCATCGCCTTTATCAACCTCCAGATATACACTATTTTTCTTGGCATTCATCCCCAACTTAATTTTAACCTTCATCTCATTCTCCTTTTTCCGTGCTTCTTTCGGAGTTAAACCGGTGGTCGAGTGCTCCATTTGATTATTATAAGTAAGCAATATTTCGAGTTTTTGTTTCTCTTTTCTTTCATCAACTTCAACCTTCTTATAAAGCATATCTTTAAAAGTTCTAATCGCTGTTTCTGCAAAATTTGGATGCCCTCGCGTTCTATAATAAATAATATTTTTATTTTTCAAATATTTTTGCATTGCTTCCATAGATAAAGCAGACTCATCATCAGTATAAATAATTTTTGGTTTCTTCCCTATTTTCTTTAAGCATTCAATCATTCCACTTGCTACATCTCCTTCGCTCTTGTGTTTAATCGCCACGACCGACATAAATTTATCAAAGATGTCAATCATCAACACTCCTATTTTAAATTTTTGTTCTTCCAAATCATTAATAAAAAATAAGTCCATCTGATATTCATATGTCGAATGGGGTGCTACGAAACTATTTTGTCCTATTGGTTTCTTTTTTTATTCAAGATTATTTTTAAAAATTCGTTAATATCTTCAACCAATATGGTTTTATCTTTCGCTTTTGCTT
>CAJNDV010004002.1:181360-202758 GCA_905221635.1 Symbiodinium sp. CCMP2456 | reverse complement strand
CCTCAAGTGTTGGGCTGCAGCATCGCGAACAACCTCTCACGGAAGCTTTGTCTGTTGCGGCAGTTTTTCTCTGCAGCGGATATTTGCTGCATGATTGTTTACCTTCCACCGATGCTCGGCCTCAGTTATGCTCGGCTGTCCCGTCGACTGCGAGTGCTCCAGGAGCATGACTGCCTGTATAAGCTCGCGAGGGTGATGGCCTTGACTGATGCGAACTTTGCCCGGCGATTCCCAACTTGCATTGCCGGAACATCTTTGGAGGCTTTGCGTAAGTGAAATCGTGTGGGGCAGCTGCACCTGCCTGCAGGCTTCCTTGACCCCTGCCGAAATCGTAGAGTGGTTCGCTGTCCTTGGATTCAAAGGGTTTTGAGGGACTTCTGGGCTTTTCACAGGACTTCCAACTAGCATTCTTAAGACAAGGGCTGTTCAGAAAGTTGGACTCTCATGCGAGAGCAGTTCATTGCATGTTAGCAACATGTTTCCTGTGGACGTTGTTCTTTCATCCCGACGAGCGCCGAACCGGTGATGAGATCAACCCCCTCCCACCGTAGTGACAAATTCCATTCACAACTTCGGATGGAGCAGTGTGGCCTCATGGCTGTGACCAGGCCAAGTTTGCAAGGGAAGGACGGGGCTGGGCGTTTTCTGTCTCTCTGGGGGTTGCTGCAAGCCGCTGCTGTTCGAGATGGACTCCACACCTCCTGTCTTGGGCAAGTTCATTCCAAGACGTCAGGAGCAGGGCTATCACGTGGATGCACAGGGTCAACACGTTGAGGTGCCTCCTCTGAGATCTCCGCACAACTCTCCCCTGGGGTCAAAGAGATCCTGGACTTGATTCGAATGCAGCATACTTAGAGGATCAGTGGAAATGGCAAGCAGGGTTAGATGTAAGGTAGCTATAGTTTTATCTTCTGAAAACTCTGGTCAAAGTGTTTTTCACCCTACTTCCCAGGTTGACTTCATTTTCGCTTCCTACACTTTACCTTTTGAATTTCGACTCTGCCGAGGTCATGAGCCACTCCGCACGGAACGGCTGCTTGGACAGCGCAGAGCGGGGAGGGGAGGGCTGTCGAGGATTTTGGGCAGAGGATTCTGTTGTAATTCAGGTTTCCTTTTGCGGTGACTGTACGGGTTGGGTTTTCGGACTTAGGATTTCAAGCTTTGACGGCTCAACGCTTACATGGTTTAGGTTCTAGAGTTGAGAGGTCAGGCAGAAGGTTTGCCATTGCTTTTTTTCAGCGTTGAAGGCTTAAGGGTTGAGGGTCATGAAGGTAATCCTAACACGAATGCGAACGTTGCTACTTGCGGTTAGGCTCCCCAGCAGCTGACAACACACAGGGGCTTAGCCCGCCGCTCTGCTTGAGGACTTTCGTCGGTGCCTGTGGGTGGGATGCTTTTTGTGTCTTCGGTCCCTTAATGGATGTTTACACCAGAAAGTATGTGAACCCTACTTGGAGTATTAGGGACTCAGCAAGCAGGTGAACTTCAGGATTGTAAGTGCCCTAACAACATGCAGCTTTAGTTATAGCCCTACCTACTGCGTCCTGGGACCGGGGTCTGCTCTTATAAAGCCCCATGGCACCCTAACATTCTTTGTAAGCCAAAAAGCATGGATCCCGAAGCGCCCGTCATGCTGAGGGCAGCGTCAGATTGATGTCTCGGAGCCGTCTCGGCAGCGTCCGGCTGCTGAGGGCAACTCAGACGAAGGCACCGCAACCTCACCTTCCTAAGCTCTAGAATCCTTAAAGCTCAAACCCGAGTCCTAAGCCCTAATTATTGTAGATGTTTAAGGCTCAAACCCTACGCAAAAGTTAGACCCTACAAAGCCGCATCAAAAGCCTGCAGAATCCGACGAACAGCCCTGTGCAAAGCCCTTAAGAAGAACTACAAACGCCCTGTGCAGCCCTATCAAGGCCCTAATTTGGCGAGGATGCGTCCATTGCTCTAACCCTTATAGTAATATCTCTTGAAGAAACCCTGAAAGGAGCCTGAATGGCTACAGTAAATCCTTAAGCCCATTATCCCAAAACTGTAACCCGTAAAACCCTAAACCTTATTCCTGAATCCTACACCCTAAACCACTTTGCTCTCCTGCGCTCCTGAGAGGTCTCTTCAGCACCTCGGACCAGACGAGGTGCTCCGAGTGACCGGCTTTCCGGGTTTTAGATGGTGTAATGTAGGGGTCTGACAAGTTAAGTTGCTGATGCTGTTCCCTTAGAAAAACCTTCTTTTGAGCGGGTTGCAAGTTCCGCGTGAGCACTCTTGCCCATTCAGGAACAGCAACAGGAAAGGTGTTCCCTTGTGGTCCTTGATATATTTGTATAGTTTAATATGCCCCCAAAACCCGACTGGCCCAACTCTGAGTGTTTAGGGCTTTGGGCCGTCGGTGTAAGGTGTTAGGGACGAGGGCTCTTAGAGCTTGGCGCTGGGATCTGGGGTCTGGGCCTACCGATAATCGTAAAAATGACAATAGTATTAGCAAAAGAAGCCGATATTTATTTGTAGCAAAAGAAGCCTATAATCCTAGGTTTTGGGGCTTGAGGTTCAAGGTCTACGGTTTGGGCATGTCGTGTTTAGGTTTAGAGTCTGGCGCTTAGGGGTTTAGGGTTTCGGGTTTGGGCGTGGAGGGTTTAGGGCTTGCGTTTCTGGGTCAGGGTTTCAGGGTTGAGGGTTTGGTAGTTAGGGCCGTAAGGGTGCTTCAATTTGGTAGTTTGTTTGCATCGTCTCCTCTCGTACAGCTCCTAAACATCTTTACATCCCAAAGCCCTAGGTCCTGAAAAGCCCTTGTATTAACACTCGGCGTCCGTACAATCTCCAACCATTAAAGTCCTAAAGCCTATTTCTGCCAAGCCGTTATAGAACCGTCTATACAATCTCTAGGCAACAGGACCAATTTCAGGTATATTCCCTAAAATAAAAGCACCCTATCATTGCACCCTTATAGGTACCCTATAGGGGAAGCCGATTATAGTACATTCCTTCCTTAGTTAAAGGGTATTGGGATCTCTGGTTGGCACAGGTTCCCAAATTATGGGATCTACCTGACCCTAAACTCTAAACCCTAAACCCCAAAACTCTAAGCCCTAAGCCCTAAACCTGAAGATCCTAAGATCCTAAGCCCCGATGATCCCCGTCCTGGTCAGGATGACCTTCGCCGACTTCCTGGCCGAAGCTCGGCGCTTCCGCGCCGCAGGCCAACGGGTTTAGGTCGGGTTTATGGTTTGGGGTGTGGGGTTCAGGGTTGGGGCTTAAGGTTTCGGGTTTAAAGTTTGGGGTGTGGGGTTTAGGGTTTGGGGTTTAGGGTTGAGGCTTTAGAGTCCAGGGTTCAGGCTTTATGGCCTTTGCGGTGGCCTTTAAGGTTGAGGGTTTAGGTTTCAGGGTCAACGGTCTGAGCTTTTGTTTAGGGTTCAGGATAGGATAATGCTAGTTTGGTTTGTTTTCTATTTTTGTGGTTTGGGTCTCCCGGTTATTTCCGAGATCCCTACCCCCTCAAGCCCAAAAACGGACAGTTTTCCTTGCTCCCACCTCCCTGCCTTCCTTCCTTCCGTCCTTCCTTCCCAGCAGAGTTACAACAAGAAAGAAGTCTACACCTAGTGTGGTTCCTAGGACTAAGTGGTTAGCAAGAAGCCAGATGAACAGCACTGAGCGCTTCCGTATAATGGTAATTTTGCTATTCATATGCATACATGCATTCATACTACTGTTACTACGAACAACTAATCAACGATCTGTAATTCTACAGTGTTTACTCTGCTACGCTGCTAATGTAGGAATCTGATTGAGGAACCTTGATCCTATATGCCGCAAATATTAAGATCCACATAAGGATCCCCAATGAAGATCCAAGGTTTCTTAATCAGGCTCCTATACTAAACCACTGAAAACTTATAGTGCCCTTATAGAACCTGAAGAACCCTTTGAAAAGGAACCCTAGACTTAATCAGGTTCCGGCATTAATCTCTTCCAGGCGGCAAGAGGAAGCTGCCCTACTTTGGCATCCATCTGCTCTGGAGGTCCCCGCTTTGGGGCTATTCAGGGTTTCGGTCAGACTCTATTTGGAGGGTCGGGAGACTTCGTAAGAGGTAATAAGAAGTAGAGCTATAGCTGCCCTAAAAGGTATCCTAATGTCGGTCATGATACCTATAACTCTACAAACTAACGACTTACTAAGTCCCCCGAGCCTTTAAGTAAGCAAAACCCCTCAACCCTGAGCCCTTCCGGTCTAGGGTCCAGGCTTTCGGTGCTGGGGTTCAGGATGTAGGACGGTTTAGGGTTTGGGGTTTGGGCCTGTTGGGGCTAAGCAGGATTTGGGGTTTGGGGTCTAGTGTTTAGGGTTTAGGGTCAAGGCTTGGAGTTGCCGCCCATTTAGTGGTAGCCGATGGTTTCAGGGTCCAGGGAGTCCAGGGCTTGTCTTATCTGCGGTTTCCGGTTTGGGGGTGTTCGTTTTAAGTCCATTGCCTTTCGGGCCATGGGTTTCAGTTTCCCATATTGTTGAAAGCATTGTTGGGTTGAGGGTCTCGTGCTGTAGAACTCAAACAGTGATTCTTAAGATCTCAAGCATAGAAGGTCAATCCCCTCAAACCTGTCAGGTTAAAGCGCAGGGTTTACAGTGTACAGTTCTGCATGCTTGTAGTATTCCTGTTGTAGCGGCAAAAAGACAGGTTCAAGGAGGAGGAGAACGGATTTTTGGGTCCGCCGCTGGGCTTGCAAGGAGCGAGAGCCGAATCACCAGACGCAGAATTAAGGCATCCAGGGTTTCAGGTGGCGGTTCTACTTGTATCTTACTTCCTGAATGTGCACATCGCCGTTGCATTTGTAGCGCTCGTGGTTTCGTTTTTTGTACCTGACGTACGACTGTAGCAGAATGTTTCCATTCTGGCATCAAACGGGGCTAATATAGGGGCCTAAATCATTACCAATGCAATTTGGGGGGTTTCTTAGTGTAATGATAGCATAATATACCCCAAAACCCCTACAGCAAACCCTAACCCAAAAGGGGGCTAACGCCTTGTTTTGCTTCGCCGTCTCAGGCTGGGAATGACAGACAAGGCTTCACAGTCGCTGAGATGCTGAGACTATGTATTTTTGGGGGGTCTGAAGAATAAGAACCAGCCTATAACATCGTACCACCATATACACCTACTTTTTTTGGGTTCTGAAGAATCAGCCTATAACATAAGACTACCAGCTAGTACCATAAACACCGAAAGCCTATTCCATGCAAAGCGGCTTCTGTGTTAAGCCCCTGTCGCACCTGTCTGCGCTCCACCCTGAATCGGAGGGTCAATGCGCAAGTGTTTCGTAGTGGTACCACTCCATAAACCTAAATACGTACTTACAAACAACACTTCTAACTACCCTCAGCCGCTACAAATTTCATTGGCTCCAAGGTGATCTCCCTTGTTCCGAGAGCCTTCATCTGATATCCTACACCTGTATCCCCAAGCCTTTATCTATGGATTACCTGGATTCTGAGTCTTGAGCCAATTCTGCCCTAACCCTAAACGTTCAAATATCCGGCGCAAAGGATTGGCCCAGAGATGGCTGATGACCTTTGGAGCCGCTTCCCTTCACTTGGGGGCCCAGTAAGGGCCCACAAAGAGTTGCAGGGTTTTGCAGCATTTATGTGGTGTGGTTTGGGTTTTGGTCTCGGGGTCCTGGGTTGGGGTCCAGCATTCTACTTTGCGATGCGTGCGACTTCCGCTACCTATTGTTGCTGTGGCATTAGAAGCTGCGGTGCAACAACTTGAAGTTTGAGATTTTGGCCTGTTTTTCTTCAAGTCTTTGTGCATCAGGGCTCGTAAACCCTGGGCCTGAAACCCAGCACCCGAAACACTGCCAAAGCCTCAGACCCTGAGCCCTTATTCAGCACCTTAAACCCCAAGCCTAAACCCTATAAACATATCGGCTTTAAGCACGGAGTTCTCACAGCTTATTGCGCCAAACAGGGTCAAAGCCCCAACCCCAACCCCACATCAGTGCTCCTACTACGTAAACCCTAATCCTTAAACCAACATAAGATTCCGAAGCACCTCAAGTTTGACAAAAAGGCCTGCACCAAAAACAAGCAACGCAAGAAGAGAGAGACATCGAGGTATCCACTTCGATGTGATCAAGGAGTGGCAGGCCAGACCAGGGTATGGCTGCAGGAAAAGAGATATCCTAGAAGTAGTGTCGGTAACCTTTAGCCTTTTTGAGAATACGATACTCGATACATAATCCCAAAGGTTTACTTGCGTCACCCTACGATACTACTATGCTCAATATATAATCACACAGCTCAACATTGAAGTTACCCTGGAATACCGGACAAGTAAAGCATGGAAGTCTCACCGTCCTTCAGTCAGACAGTCAGAGAACCTCTCACAGGCTCTATGGGTATTGACTGATTTCGCTCTCGGGGCCATACTATCAGAAGCTGGCCTTTGGGGTTAGTTTCTTGTTTGAAGATGCCCAAACAAGGAGAAGGCCGCCACGAAACCACGGGGTTGAGAGGGCACAACTCCAAAGAGCCTTTGAAGCCTTCCTGTTCTTGGCTTCAGCTGCTCCATACCTAGAATAAACCCTAATCCGCACAATTACCATCAGCCCCTTTGATGGTCGACAAGCTTTTACCTTCGTTTACCTTTGCAGCTGCCTTTGTGACTGTGACATTCATAGAACCCTAACGCCCTAAAGCCCCCACACATGTAACATGCGAGTTTCGAGAAATGAGGGACCTTCATGTAGATACTAGAAAGAGCAGGATTTTTCATCTAAAGAAACTCTGTTGACTGCTAGAGGTCTGAGTCTTAGAAACTCCCATATGACTGTTTAGATGTTCTCTACACTTAGTTCTCCAATACCTAACCTTTAAACTTGTTGGGCTCTCAGAGTTTACTAGTAATCTGAAAGTTTAACCTTTTTTTTTCCCCTGGCTTCTTGGGGAATTCTGTCTAAACCCTAAGCCCCTAAACTCTAAACCCTCAACCCTCGACCCTCGACCCTCAACCCTTACAGGAGATGAACGTCCTCCCTTTGGTCCAGCGCTTCTACCTCTTCGCGGGCCTTGGTGGAACGTGGGGGGCCTTAAAGGGCGGCGACCCACTGAAATTCAGGAATTCTACCGACTGCTAGGGGTTTTAGGGTTTTAGGGTTTTAGGGTTAGGGTTTAGGGTTTTAGGGTTTAGGATTTTAGGGTCCAGGGTGTCTTACAGGTGTTTCGCGGGGTTTTGAGGCCCCGTGCATGAAGGAATGTCCCTTGAATTCTATTGGGATCCTCCACATGGTCTAACGTGTACATGTTGGTGCGGCTTGATACAATGCTCTCTGTGGGCTAGTTTGTCCAGGCCCTGGGTGGGGAACAGGAGTCATTTTACTTGGACGCTCCTGGGCCATGGAACTTGGCAAGTCAAGTCCTTCATATAGAAGGCTAAATAATTACCACTATTGCTGTTAGGGTTCCTTGTTATAAACCATAAACCTACTACAGTACAAAGGAGCCCAAAAGCCTCTTCTATTCAGGCCCCTGCAGTATTCCGTCTGAGACACCTCAAGGACAATCGTACTTAAAACTCTCTCCCGAAGCTTTGACTCCTAGCAGAGCTTGCCTACCCTCAGGGTCCATGTACCCATATAGTATATACTTTGGCCTTAAAGCAGTCCCTACATAGGTACTTTTGGTGCCAACGTATATACTATTTACTATTTTGGTACATGGACCTTTAGGGTTATCTCAGCTGTAAATCCCCACCAAGCCCAAGCCTAAACCACAAGAGCAGCAAGCACGCTTTCTTCGAGTTCCAGGCTCTACCACTGCCACTATGACCTGCAGCCGAATCTGCCGCTCCCTCAGAGAGAAGGGTTCGGGAAAGGCGGCTTCGGGTTTAGTTAGGGTTTACTATAGGGGCCCTTAATAATTAGAATAGGGTTTTGGGGCCCATTATACTGTACTTATAATGAGGAGCCCTCAAAATAGTCTTGGTAATTATGTAGACCCCTACGTTAGGGGCATCCGAATCCTAAGCCCCAGTATACTGCTTACTCGGTGCTGGGCCTTGGGGTTTGGAGATTTAGCCTCCGGGTTCAGGGTTTCGGTTCCAGATTTTTTTGGTTTTGGGTTTCAGGGTTTTGTGTTTGTGCAACTAGTAAGATAAGCACAAGCCCAGCTTAAAGCAACGAAACCCTGAATCCCTACACTGCCATAAGCCCTACAACCTCAGACCTCTAGGGATCCCTGAGCCCGAAAGGCCCATAGCCCTACATAGAGCCCTCAACCCTACAACCCCAGACCCCTTAAGATCCCTGAACCCGAAAGGCCCAAAGCCCTACCTGGAGCCCCAAACCCTACAACCCCAGAGGTTCAGAGCTCTTCACCCTGATCCCTACTTTCAGGATCACTGGACTTCGTAAGTAGGGCTATAAGTAAGGTAGCTCTAGTCTATAGTTATATCTACTGACAGCCCTATTAAGGTACTTATAAGTCCTCTAAACCCTAAAACCGCTGAAGCCCCCTATATATTAAAGGAGCCCTTATATATATATAAATATATATATATATATATAGAGCCCTTTACTTTAGTTTCCCTGACTAAGTCCCCCGACCCTCCAAGTACTCTTCTCAGGCACGTGCAGCTGACGGGGCGCAAGCGCTTCATCCTCTTTCCCCCGGAGGCCGGGCCACAAACCCCAAAAATCCCAAACCTCCAGAACCTGCTCCCGAAACCGACGACCCCAAACCGCAAGCACAACACACACAACTCTTATGGGTCCCTCAAACCGCCTCAGTTTAGGGTTTATTGTACTTAGAATACAAAATTGAACAGTTGAACCAAGGGTGTTGTCGTGTGCTATACTGGACCTCGCAACCTCCGACCCTCGACCCTAAACCCCAAAACCTGAAGCACCAAACTCGTATGGATCCGTTTTTGATCCCTGAACAAAGGCCCGTAAAGGAGTCCAACACCGCCCGAAGCCACAAACAGACGGAGGACTGGCGGCACTTGTACCCCTTTCCGGTGCACCACGACCTGGACCGGAGGACGCTTTTAGGATTGTAGGGTTACGGGTTTTTAGCGGTTAAGTTCGGGTTCAGGGATTGGGGCTTTAGGTTATAGGGGTTTAGGTTTTGGGCCCTCTTATGACTTCGAAAGCTGGAGGGTCTGTCTTTAGAGCTCTATGGAGTGTTTGAGGTTTGAGTACACTTTCCTAGGAAGAGGTCCTTAATGGCATGGTTTAAATTTAGAGATGTTCAGAGTTTGCCTCAGGCTTCAGCGATTGCTTTTTGGGGTTCGGGACTGATGGCCTTGGGCTCTAGGGCTCAAGGACGCTCTGGACTTGGAGAAGCGTCGTCGTAGCAAGCATCAGAGCTTAGAAGCCTTCCGGATGTGAGGTGAGGTAAGAAGGTCCCCGAAACATTGCAGGAGCATGGTGGACCTCGATGCCCCAGACTGCGATCGCTTTCCGGGCTGGCAGAATGCGAAGGGCTACATGGCCCGAGCCCCCAGTGGGCGAAACACAGGACGGTTTAGGTTTAGGGTTTAGGGCTTAGGGTTTAGGCGACAGGATGAACATCTCTCCCTAACCCTCCAGGTGCCTACTATATAGGGCCCTAGGGGCTCTAGTACCCTCTATAGTAGGTACCTGGAGGGTTAGGGTCTACTAGCTACCGAAGTGTAGGAGCGCGTTTTTGAAGCGTAGGGTCCGTGGAGGGCTTAGGGACGGTTAGTGGGTGGGTTAGTGCTTAGGGTGGGAGCCTTGACCAGCATCTCGGATACTTCGCCCATCTTCGCACCTTGGAACTATGAGAAGGGGCCAGATAAAATACCAGGGTTTAGGGTGCTTAGTGTTCAGAAGAAGCCACTTGTTGATTGTCTGTTTTCGCACTCTTCCCATCAGAGTGTCATTTCTATTCTTTCAGCCCTAAACCCTGCAATTCCTGAATTATAAAACCTGAAATCTCACCATCAGCCTTGAACGCTACAAGCAAAGGCCACGCTGGACCCCCAAACCGCCACGAGAAGGTCGAGTTGGAGCCAGGCGAGGCCTTGTACATCCCGCCGGGCGCCTGGATTCCCTGTTTTAAGGGTAGTTCTCTACATCTGGGTCCCTTTTTAGGGCCCTTTTTTGTAAGGGTGGGGTACTATATATTGGGGACTCGTTAAAACGGCCCCTAATTGGGGACTTTTTAAAACGGCCCCTAATTCAGGTAACTACACAGAATGGCCCTATGTAAGCTATGTCGGGCTTCAGGCTCGGGGCTTCAGATTGCCCAGTCTGTGCATGTTAACCCCCCAAGCCCCTTAGGATTAGGGGGACCCTTCAAGATATAGACCCTCTCAAAAAAGTCCCTACTTTAAGCGATAGTAGGGTTACGAAGGGTCCCCTTCAAGGTCGCTTTGGACCTTGTCATTATTCTATCTAGATCTGCTGGTGCAGGAATGTTTTGAATCTCGTCGGAAGGGTTTCGGCGGAGTTGTGGGGTTGGAAGGTGGCAACTTTTCTACGGTTTTTTGTCGCTTTTCAGATTGAGCGTTCTTGATGTTGAGCGCAGAGGGCACCTTGCTTGTGAAATCTAAGTGTTGCTGTTCGCTGCCTCCTTACTTCCCAAACCCCTGGGATCCCAGGATTTTTGAAAACACATATTGTCGTGCCCAGTACTTTAATAGGAAACACCCGACCGACCCTAAACTCTATACTCTGGATGGGGCACTTATGGCATGTTTCTCTAAACCGACCCTAAACTCTCTACTCTGGATGGGCACTTATTGCATGTTACTCAAAGCCGACCCTAAACTCTGTACCCTGGATGTGGCACCTATTGCAGGTTACTCTAAACCGACCCTAAACTCTGTACTCTGGATGTGGCACTTTATGGCAGGTTAGTAAGCGATTTCGGGATCCACTTTCCAGACCGGGTTCGGGTCGACCCACAAGTTCCAGGAATTTTATACGAGGACTGTGGAGGTCAAGCCAAAAGAGCAGAACATAAAACGATGGGTCCTTGAAAGGCTGCAAAAAACCCGCCATTCAGGTTTAGGGTTGAAGGTTTCTGGCTTCGGATTCAGTCTCTGGAGTAGAGTTTTTGGTCCAGGGTTGCATGTTGCGGGCTCAGGATTGTCAAATATCAAGGCTTAAAGCAATTGCCAGGGTTCGGGCTTCGTGGCCCCATACCGAGGCCATATTGGTGGCACCACGTGCAGTCGCTGACGCCGGAGACCACGTCTATGGCGCGGCCCTCATCGACGGCTTGTTGCCTTGCGACAGCTGTTGTTTTTCTGTTCTCACTAGTACAGCAATCTACTGGTCGTACTAGGTTCAGGCTCCCTCTTGTTTCTGTTCTCGTTTTCCTGCTATGCATTGGACGGGATACCTCCACAAAAAAAGTCGTTTCATTTACGGATGGTCAGTTCGACTGTGCTGGAGATGATACCGTTTTTTCCACTTTTGGCGCGATTTGCGTCTTTAGTTCAGCTTAACGTTTCGGGAGTTGGGGTCTAGATTCGCGAGCGCAGGGCCGAGCTTAGACTCGAAGGCGTGGTGTTGTAGGGAAGCGGGGGATTTGTGCATTCTGAGTGGCTGCTTTGGGTTTAGGGTTTAGGGTTCAGGGTTTAGGGTTTAGGGTTTAGGGTTTAGGGCTTTGTCTTCGGAGCATTAGGCTCTTTTCTCTTTTCACGCCTCAGAGGTTAGAGACGACATGGCCTTGATGTCAAGTCCTATAAACCCTATTCCCACCTCAAGGCTATGCACCTTGACTCCAGGAGAGCTTCAGGATAAAACTCCGTTAGATCCTATAGTCACACACTCTCCACCAAGCGACTCTCACTGGCGAGTCCAGGCCATGTGGTTCTTCGAGCACTACCCCCTGAGCTCCGGGGTGAGCCGGGTGCTGAGACGATACACATGGCCAACATTCCGGATCATGGGGCCGCGCTAAGGAGGGGCATGTGGTGCCATTTTAGGATTCTTTTACCGGCCGCATGTTGTCTGGGGTTTGTTATTTAAAAAAACAATGTCGACGGAAGCTCATACAAGAATCGCAGCTGCTTCCAGCATTCCTCCACTCACGCTGTGGAGAAGTTCTAGCTCAGCACCAGTCTCGTCTCAACACCCCAAATCTCCCGAATCCTGAACCTCCAAAACGTCAAATGTGTTCTCTAAGTCAAAGCCTTTGTGTTCAAAGGGTTGTCAAGCTTTGAGCGGAGAACGTTTCCGAAATGTTAGTCGGATTTCGACTCTGAAGTTCATGGTTTGGGAGCCCCAACGCCAGACTTACAATTCTACGTCTACGCCTCGCCGACTTAGTAAATTCCTTTTTTTCCCGGTCTTTTAAGTCGAGCCTCCATTCTCTGCTTCCCTCCACTCTCGGTCTCTGGCAGGGCGGAGTGTCCAGGATTTTGCGTTGAGTATCTTGGATTTAGGATCAATTCTCGTAGGGCTTACGTTTAGGGAACTCGAATCCCTGCAACCTGTTAGCTCTTGCCCTCCAAGGATGCTTCAAGAAGTTGAAAAACTTAAGAACATGTTTGAAGACGCCGAGCTCCCCAAACTCTCTGGGTTTTGTGCGGTCTCAGTTTTTCAGATCCAGGCTATGGAGTCGGCCCGAGATGCGAGGATGTTGTGCTGATGCGCGACATCGAGGACAGAACTGGTGTTTCCTATAGAGTTCAGAACTGGGTCCTTGTTGGATACAATTTTGCATGTTTGTTATAAGAAAACTCAATGAGGATTAAACATGATCATGTTTAATATAGTCCCAACAGGGGATCAGATAAGGTTTGCAGGATTCTTGTAGCTGTTGTTAGTAGGGGCTTCCGGTCTTGTGCAAGGTTTTCCGTTTTCCTACTTTTGTTAGTCTTAGAGAGCCAGACACCAACCAAACAAGCCGTGCCTTTTTCATTATGGGGGTTCTTTAGCATGACTTTAGTGATGTGAAGTTGCATACTTGGGGCAATTTTGTTGCTCTTCGGGTTTTCTTACGACAGCATATTTCTTTCTAAGGGCCTGAGGTCTTTAAGATGATACCGGTTCGCATTTGGCTCTGCATTGGGTTCCCGTGCTGCATCCAACTGTTTTTATTTGTCTTGGGTTCAGGACCCAGGATGTAAGCTAACTCGAACCGCGATGGGTCTCTTTTGGGCTCCTTTTTATCAGCGTGCCGCACTATGTTGGGGACCCAACAGGGGACCCTAATTTGGAGAACTACCCATATAAACCCCAAATCCTAGACAGCAGAAGGCAGAAAGTGCTAAACACAGCTCCTGCAAAGTCGCACGATGCGATACACACTGTGCCAAACAAACGCTCGCGCAACAAAACATGCGATACAGCCGTAAGGCTCAAGTCCTTAAACCACGGGACCAGAAGTGCCTTGCAGACCCGATTCGGGTTCAGGGTTTAGTGGTTTAGGGTTTATAGGGGTCTAGGATTTAGGGGTTTAGGGGTTTAGGATTTAGGGGCTAGAGGCTTAGGGTCTACCCAGAAAAACGCGACCAGGAGTACATCGGCAAGCACTTCCCGGATGCCCCGGGGGAGGAAGATTGCACGAAAGCCCGGCCGATCAAGGTCGGATCCTAGCGTTCCATTTCGGGCGGGTTTGATGAAGGGTGTCGGGCTCAGTATGATTTAAATTGTTTTTTTGGGTTTACGGGTGCAGGGATGTGGGTAGCGAGCGTCCCGGAGTTCTTGTAGAGGCTCGTTTTGAGGACATTTCGCGATTCAGATTCAATTTGAGGCTGAGCACTTCGGGGCCTTCTGCTTAAGGAGTTTAGTCTTCTCACCATCCAGAGAGTGCAGAGACATTGTAAGGATCCGTAAGGGAAATCCCTGAGCCCTGAAGATCGATTTTAACAGCGTACCTTAGCTACTACCCAGACCCCCAAAAGGATCTAAACAAATTGATCCCCTAATTAGGGACCCTAACTACTAAAGGGTACTTTATAGGAACCCCCTTTGGGGATCTATTTTTTAGATCCTTTTGGGGGTCTGGGTAGCTAGCGTGCGAAGTGTTCTGGACATGGCCCTTCCACATGTGGCTCACGCTTTGGCTCAGGTGATCCTGGGTCCTAAGCGTATTATACCGTGCAATGGTTACAGCCTGCCGATCGTGAGACCACTCAACGTACTATCTTGTCTTCCAACAGGTTGACGATCTCGCCCCTTGCGAGAAAACGACAGTCCGGGTTGCACTGCTCTTGGCTTTGCTGTTGTGACTGTTCCTTCTGGGTATTGGTATTCGTACAGTAACCTTTTCACAGTGCCATTCAGATCAATATTGTCTACACCCGAGACCCTAGATCCTTGACCTAAAACCCTAAACCCTAAAACCCTAAACCCTATACCCTAAAAGCCCTATACTTTCTAAACCCAAAACGCTGCGTGTTCCGGGCTGCTCCGCAGGCCAAGCAGGTCGCCGCCTTCGCGCGGTGGATGCTCCCGCGCCTCGGTGCCGTGTCTCGGCTGCAACATTTTCTAGATAAGTGTAAACAATTTAGGGTGTAGGGTTTCGGGTTTCGGGTTTAGGGTTTAATATGTGTATATATATATATATATTAATATATACATACGTTTCTTCTCGCAGTGTAGTAACAACCAATACTTAAAAGTCTATATTTGTTTTCGTGATTCCCGGATTCAAGGTTTTCGTGTTTATTGTTTAGGGCTTCCGGGCTAGGGGCTTCAGGGCTTTGTGAGTTTGGATTCCCTGCAGCCAATGAGAGAAAGTCAGGGCTGAAGGAAGATTACGGCTTCAGGGTTTAAGGGCTGTGCGAGTTTTAGGCGTGGAGGGTTTTGTGGATGAAGGAAGCCATTGAATCATGGGCGCACTTGTCCACTTGCTCGTAGGTTCCTTCGTAAAGCATAACCAGCAGAAACAAGGCATCCTTACCTTATTGTCAGCTTAGTCCTTAGCGTGGCACGTCTTCGCATCTCATTGCCATGCGAGCACGGTTCCGCTGAACGAAGGAAGGACAACTCGCAAGAAATTTTGACCTGCTCATATAATATAACCATGGAAGTATGATCAATAACTAACCGTGTCGTGCTATTGTGCAGGCAGGGGAGCAGCCGCAGCCGCCTCCTGGGTTGCGCGGGGCTCAGGGGAACGTCCGAAAGTGGGTCCATGTTAGGGTGCTGCACCATCATACTCATTGTTTGGGATGTTAAAGAAGGCCCCCAACCCCTAAACACGTAAACCCTGAGCCAGTGCCCTTGATTTTTGAACACAGCATCATACGCGTCGTTCACGGCTGTTCGTCTCTTGAAGCCAAAGCAGCACCATCTGCGGAAGCTCTGAGTTCTGAACCAAAAGAGTGAACCCACGGCCTTACTTACAGGTTCAAGGGGCTTTGTTGGTAAGGGTCAGGGGCACCCTAATCAAAGTTATACACAAGATATAGCTATGGTCTACCTTAACCTACCAAAACCCACTTTTTTGTAGGTTCCCATTATAAACCCTAATATGGGATTTATAGGGACCCTACAAAAACGTCGGTTCTGGTGGGTTAAGGTATAGTTACCTTAATTACAACCCTGCTTGATGAGCCCCCGCATCCTCCAAGCACTCAGCTTTATCCACGCTCGAGGACTATGGCGGCGGAAGAGGTCGAGGTGGCTCTGGATCTTTGGGGGGAGGTTGAGGAAAAGTCGCTCAGTTTCGGCGAGGCTTTCAGGTTTAGTGTTCCAGAGTGTGGGCCGAAAGGCTCATAGGGTTTAGCACACTCAGTGGATCGCAACGGCAATCGTTCACGACAGATTAAAGAGGGCAGGGATGCCACGATGACCTTCATCGCTTCTACAATGGCACTGTAGAAGGGCCCAAAGGACTTTGGAAGTGGCACTTGTGATGGCCAAGGCCTTTGAAGAAACGTCGTTTTTCGGTCAGTTGTCTACCTAAGTTGTAATTTTGCTGGTGGCCAAGAAGAGTCCAGCCAGTATGCTAGGACACTGCAACAAAGGTTCAGATTTTTTTTGCTGCTGGGCCGATTTTGTACGGGACATTTCAGATTCCGCGGGTATGGGGCGGGGTTCCAGGCCAGGGTTGGGGCTTGAGAGGCAGCACTCCTAGGAAACACTAAGCTGTTTCTGATTCAACGGCGGAGGGGAGATAGTAACTAGCCGATAATAAATGCCTAAACCCTAAACATCCCTAAACCCTAAACCCTCAACCCTAAAGACTCTACCCACGACATCGGTGTTTGAGGTCATTATGAAACCTAAAATACCACCTGGCCTGTTGGATCCCAGAACCTTGTCCGGAAAGCTGACACCCTGAACACCTAAGTAATGTAGGGGCCTTAAATGATCCGAATAGGGTCTTGGGGCATATTATACTATAATGATAATACGGAGCCCCCAAAATAGAATAGGTACTTATTAAGGCAACTATATTACTGCCGGCCTTGCTGCCAGAAAAAGCTTTTCAAGCTTCTGGCAGATCGCTCGGGGACTCAGTGCCGCAGGAATTGGTTTAGGGTTTGGGGTTTAGGGTTTAGGGTTTTGGGTTTAGGGTTTAGGATTTAGGGATGGGCCCAGAGAGAGCGGGCAATGCTGTTCCTGCGTCCAGTGGTCCAAAGTCGAGGGGCACAGCTCAAATCGTACTGGCTCATGGAATACATATGATGTAGTCCTTGTTCAGAAAAGACGAATGGGCTGCGAACGAACTAGGCATCTACACCAAGGCCACTCCAGGCCGGATGAAAACCATCCAAGATCAACCAAGATGACTTCCTTGTGCACCGAAGGTGGTACATCGCCAGGGAAGGTCTCCAGCCATGAAGCCACTGAGCATTTAGACCCTAAATCTAGAGCCCGAGATTTCGCTGGTCCGAAGCCCGGTCCTAGGCCCAAGCCAAGCGTGTCCGACATATGAACCCTGGGACTTATCTGGGTAACAGTATTTTTTCGGCCGGGTTTGGCTGGCGTAGGTTCGCTCTTCACCAAAATTGCTAGACAGGGAAATCCTTAACCGGCTTGATCTGCCCAACCGCAAACCTTCAACCCTTAACCCGATACCTGTCGAACTGCTGCTGAGGCGATGTGAGAGAGCCCAAGGAAAAGATCAGAAGTCTGCTGTCACGGCGTTTCTGAGGAAAAGTGCGCAGGGTCCAGTTTCGGGAGTTGGACTTGGATTAGTCAGGTCTCGAATAGGAAGCCTCAATAGCCCTCTGTATCTCTGACCCTACAAATAAATAAGTAAATAAATAAGATAAGTAAAGAAAGAAAGAAATCTATATATATATATATATCTCTCTCTCTCTCTCTCTGTCTGTCTGTCTCTCTCTCTCGCTCTGCGGTCGGTTCAGAGTTCAGGCGCAAGTCTCTCATTGAGTTGCCAGTTTTCGTAGCGTGCGAAAGCGTAGAGATGCTCCGGCTTGGCTTGTTGTGACCCTAACACGCCAGGTATATTAGGTGGTTGTCAAAACTATGGTCACTTTTTGGGTCAGTAATATAATACGGCACCTAATATTTAGGGTATCCAAAAAGGGACCCTAATTTTGACAATCACCTATATAGGGTTTTAGGGTCTCTAGTACCCTATATAGTAGGTAACTGGGGGGCTAGGGTGATTTGGTGCGGTACGGTTCTTCCAATGAGTAGCCACCCGCAGTCTACAACCTCCGAAGAGTTGCAACAGCTAGAAGAACTCTTCAAACCCCAGCACATTCCTCAGGAAACGTCACGGGAACCGGATTTCTTGTCTGATGCATCCAGGCATCTGATTCTTAGCCGCTCTTAGCTTCATCTTCATGGCCGATTGCAAGATGCGCACCCAACGCAGGTGAATGGCCTGGTGGACGACAAGACGTTCCAATGGGGTGTGCTCCGGCAGCAGGGGTCGCCGCAGGTTTCGAGGCAGTCGTTGAAAAACTCGAAGTGGGAGTTGTGCTTGGTGCCAGCTCACAGCGTTGGGGGCTGTTCCGGGGCGAATCCGATATTGAGGATTCGCAAGATTTGGGCTCCTGGAGTGTTTAACCTGTGTGCCTAAGTCACGAAGCCTAAACCGTTTCAAGCCTCAAACCCCTTAAGCCCTGACCTTGCAAAAGCAAAGAGCTTCGACAATTTCACCCTTCTCCCCGAAGAGCCCAAGGCTCCTTGTAGAAGCTGATTTTCTTCACTATCATTCAAGGTCTTTTTGTAGTTCTCTAAATGAGGGTCCCATTTTTAGGGTCCCCCAAAATAGTATGGCACCCTTATAAGAAGGGCCCCAAAAGGGACCTTAATTTAGAGAACTACCCATCTAGGTCCTTAACCTATGGTGCATGTTAGCCTCTGTGGGTCCAACGAAGCCTCGACCCGGATCCTCCAAAAGCCACCGTCAGTTTGCCGAGGAGGTGAAGAGCCGAGTGGACGAGCTCCTCGTCAAGTTGATCGGCGAGTAGTCGCTCGGGAGGCCGATTGTTAATCTGTTGGCGTGGAGTCTCCGCAGTGCGTCCGAGAATTGTTCTAGAGAGTCATGTGCGAACACCAACCTCTAGCCGAGCCGCTCTCAGTATTTAACTATCGCACGGTCCACTTGTGCAAAAGCTACCGGGCAGTGCAAGCTTCATCAACACCTTCTCTTTGCCGTCGAACCAATGTCGGATTGGTCCAAACCGAAACCCTGGAAACCTCCACATCCTGGGTTGGTACAGGTCCTTCGCCCGGCGGACCCTAAGACGGCAGCAGCTGCTGTTCGCCCGGCGGTATGACTTCCGTTTCACTGCCACAGAAGATCCGGATCTTTCAAAATGCCGTAATTCATGGACGACCTGAAAGAGCAGAGGATAATTTCATGTGAATAATAGCCCGTAAAAACAAGCTGTATCTTGCTACCTGAGGCATGCTCCACACAGACAGCAGCAATTGAGGACCACTGACAGGATATATATATGTACACATGTATATATATATATAATATGTATATATGACAGTTTCATTGTTCTTTGCAGCGCTGGATCGTCTTTGAGTCAAGGCATTTTGGAGGATTCGGAGAGCCACTCGGCTTCAGTGGGCAAGCACAGCAGTCCCAAACACCCTAGCCCCCAAACCGGAAGGAATTGCGTCTAAGACCCCAATCCCACAACCCCAGAAGCCGCCAACACCCGTCAAAACCCTAGTACTAATTCTAAACCCTAAACCCTAAACCCTAAACCCCAAACCCTAAACCCTAAACCCTAAACCCTAAACCCTAAACCCCAAACCCTAAACCCTAAACCCTACACCCTGAACCCCTAAACCCCCGAGCCTAGGAGGCGCCGAAGCCGACTGACCGCCGAGTCGCCAAACCGCTGGAGGGGTCCGAGACCTTCCGGCGTCACGCAGAGATCACAGCGAGCCCCATACCTTCCCAGTTTAGGGTTTAGGGTTTAGGGTAACGTTAGCTAGGCCTTTGGGATTCTTTATGATTTTTGCCTTGTTAGGCCTGAGAGGGTCTTACTTACGAATGGTTTTCAGACGCTTTCAAAGGCCAACACACTTTATCTGGAATCCTATGAGTGGTAGGTTTTTAGAGATCCCGTCCGAGCTACACAAAGACTACACAAAGAATTTGAAGGGTTTCGGGTCTTCGTCTTCAGGTCTTAGGATTTTGTGGTGTTTCGGTGTCAGGGTCAGGGAGTTAGTCTTTAGGCAAATTGCGTCACCTCGGACCGCAAAGCTTAGCATCCCCAGCAAGCCGCAAGCCGCCCTGTACAACCCTTTACAAAGGTTTTCCCTATGCAAGACAAAGCACCTCCAGAGCTTTGGGGCTCGATGCGTATCCCAAGCATTGCCGCGAGTGGAAAACACCCTGCTGTGGCGGAGTTTGGGCTTCGGCCTTTGAGTTGCAACAGAGTTCCTCTTGCAGTGCATCCTACTCGTTCCTGAGTTCGTCAGGGCATGTCCGATAGGTTTTGGCCGTTATGCAAAGCTCGGTTTTGGGACTTCGACCGCCGACGCGGCTTTCGGTTTTGAGCGGTTTGAGGGTCTCCTAAAAAGTCGTCAGCGGTCTCGGGAGGCATTGCTTGGGTGCTGAACGAACATCGCCGCATCAACTAGTAAGGTAGTACAGTTGACCATTTATCGCGGCCCCCGAAGCACAAAACACCACGCTCCACAAAGGTTTTTGTTCGTGTCCGCCCTCCCTTCCTGCTATTTGTCCTTCCTTCCCTACCCTCTTTGCCAACATCCCTGTGCAGGCCACCACAAACGGCGCAGACTTCCGGGACCCTAGGACCTGCTGCAATCTGTGATTCTGTTTCTTTACAGTTCGGAGATTTGCAAGTTTCCGAGGAAAGAAGGAGGTCAAGAAGTGCTTAAAGGCATGTATGCGAGCTTGAAGTAGCAGCCAAGACCAGGACATAGCCTGCTTTTCAAAACGACTCTGCGGGGTTGGTCCACATTATGCCGTGCAGATGTGGGAGGATGATGTAGAGCTTGTCAAAAAAGGTTGACCTGCTCGGTTTGCGTGTGTGATACATCTGCCCTCCTACGCAGCTTTTATACCTGCCAGCCACCTGAAGGGAACATGAGACGGCGAAAGGGCTCGTGGAGATGTTGTGGGAAGATGCTGCTGTTGCCCTTCTTTGCCTTGGGCCTCGCGGCTTGCGGTGGGCCTTCGTGGTGGAAGACAGGAAGGCCTCGCACAGTGCATCGCAGTGTGGCAGAGGTGGAGCTCTTGTCCCACCTTGCGGTGCTCCTGATGCCGGAGGAGCCCATCGGGGAGCTCTTCCGGGACTTTCCGACAGAGCCTTCAGAGACTTGGGGCTCGCGCTGGCTGTGCCCGGATCTGTCTGCTTATGGCGTGTTGAGAAAGGAGGGTGCTGCTCTGTTTGTAGAGTATGATGGGCACTGGCGGCACTATGACGAACACGGTTGCCAAGCCGATGCACGAAAGACACAAGCTCTGCTGAAGTACGGACCCGAGGGTTCACAAGTGCTGCGACTTTGCCACTCCGCTCGTGAGTTTAGGAGCCGGGGTGGCCGTTCGGATGTGTTGGTGGATGCCTGGCGAGCGGGCCACAAAGCATCGCTATTGAAAGCTGTTGTCCAAACAGTGCGGGGACTGGTGAGCGAGCTGAAAGATGGATTGCTTCCGGAAGTTTGCGAGCGACTGCGACTCTTCGAAGCCGCCGAAGGAAGCCATGCCTTTTTTCAGTCGAGCGAGTTTGTGCGCAAGGCCGTCCTCACAACCGACCAAGAAGCGAAGCGTGCAGAAATGCAGGCATTTCTTCGAGCAGAGCTACCTGCTCTGGATGCGGAGGTTCTTGGTCGCAAATATCCGAGAATTTGGGGCTGCAGCATCGAGACCAGAATGAAGCCCACATTGGGATGGCTTGAAGATGTGGGACTGAACCAAGCGCAAGTGGCTAAAGTCATAGCTGCCACGCCTCAAGTTTTGGGCCTCAGCATCGAGGCGAATCTGAAACCTACCGTGGCATGGCTTGAAGATGTGGGACTGAACC
>CAJNDV010004002.1:144877-156472 GCA_905221635.1 Symbiodinium sp. CCMP2456 | reverse complement strand
TTTTGGGTTTTGGGTTTAGGGATTCGCCCTGCAATCCTAGTTGCAGTTACAGGGGGGTAGATCTATCCCCTTTTAGGGGCCCCCCTTTTCATAAAGGCGCCGTACTACATGGGGGACCTAAACGGAAACCCGAGTTTAGAGAACTACCCACATCCTTACCGAAACCTATATTAACCCTCAAACTTTTTTTGAAGACTCCGGCCCTAGCTTCAAAGCTTCCTTTGACAGTGCATCCTACCCTAAACCCTACACCCTAANNACACCCCTAAGCCTTAAACCCTAAACCCCAAACCCTTAAACCCTAAACCCCAAAGCCTTAAACCCTAAACCCTGAACCCCAAAGCCTTAAACCCTAAACCCTAAACCCCAAAGCTTTAACTCCTGAGCCCGAAACCCCAAACCCGCAAACCCTAAACATCTTCCTTTGAATCTGCGACTCTGGATCAGGTCCCCGACGTGAGGCAGGATGAGATCATCAGAGAGGCCACAGCGACGCTTCAGGTTTTAGGGTTTCGGGTTTAGGGTTCAGGGTTTAGGGTTTAGTTAGGGTTTGGGGTTTAGGGTTTAGCACTAAAGCCGTGGTTCCTGTGATTATTGAAAACGGTTATTATGGTTTAGGGTCTAGAGGCTCCAGTAATTGGAATAAAGTTTATGTGTATGTTGCAGTACCGTTTAGGGAATATTACTGCTGATTATTCAGATCTTTTACGAACCTCTACTTAACTAGAGGATCAGGGGACTTAGCAGGTCAGACGTAGGGAGAGCGCTTTAAGCATGAGAGCCCCAGTCACTACTGTTCTGTTTCATAACCTACTTGCCTGATCCATACGATCCTAAACCCTAAACCCTTGGGCTCGAGGATGGCTTGGGGTTCGGGTTATGGGAGGTTCGAGCAGGGTGAAGAGCTAGGTTCCCCGGTAGTCCACTTTTGCCCTTTGTCTTTTTTGGGTTCCCCCATCACAACCGAATACTAGGAACAAAGGGTACCGTTATCGTAAAGAGGCTACTGAGGAAGGAACCTAGAGAACATTCCTTTCTTAATTTCATATCATCGGTGCGAGGCTACCGGGCGGCAGGGTCTTCTTTGGCTTTGAAGCTTTGGGCAGCTTCTGCCAGAGAATGGGGTTTACTTCCCTGAACCCCAACCCCTAAGCCCTAAACCCTAATTGGGTGTGTCAACTTCAACTTTCGGGCTCCTGGGGCCATGGGGCGTTTTAGTCTGTATGGCGTCAGGGCGGGGATCTAGCAGAGGCTCAGGCACCGTGGTATTCGCTTGAGGGCCTGCATACTCTGAAGCCGCGGAAGCCGAACTTAAAACAGCAGCTGGCCTTGAACCCTAAACCCTAGACCCTAAACTCCTCAACCCCTAAACCCTAAACTCCTCAACCCCTAAACCCCTAAAATCTAAACTCTAAGCCCCTAAACCCCTGAACCCCTAAACCCCTAAACTCTAAGCCCCTAAGCCCCTAAACCCCTAAAGCCCTAAACAGTAATCCCTCAACCCTGTACCATGAACCCTAAACTCCACCGATGCTTTCGAGCCCTGAGCTTTTTCGGCAGGTTCCGAAGGTGGACTACCACGAGTTGGTTAAGCAGATCGAGCTCCCGGCCGCACATCCGCAAGCATAGGGGTTTAGGGTTTAGGGTTTAGGCTTCAGGGCTAAGGGTTTTAGGCACCCTGAACACTACTTAGGGGTTCAGGGTTTAGGGTTTGAGGGTTTGGGGGAAGTGAACCCCTACGCCTCAAACCCCAAACAAAAACAAACTAAACCCCAAACCCTGCTTATGGGTTCGGAATGTTTGGGATGTACTTTCCTTCACTGGCGCCCCCCTCCTCCAGGTAAGTGGGACTTCAGAGCTGTAGGGTGAGTTAGGGAATTCAGGTTTAGGTTTTGGGATGTAGGGGTTCAGGGTTTAGGGGTTTAGGGTTTCTGCTTGGGGGTTTAAGGTTTGGGGCTTAGAGGTTTTTATGGTGCAAGTTTAGAATTTAGGCTAGGCTCCTGAGTGGTACCCTTTTGCCCTTTGTATTTTGGGGTCTCCTTACCAAAACCGAATACTAGGAAAAAGGGTGCCCTTACTATTTAGGGGTCACTCAGGAGCCTGGTAGGGTAAAAACCCTAAACCCTAAACCCTAAACCCTAAACCCTAAATTAGGAGTTCCAGGGCTCAAAGGCTGATGGAATTGAAATCAGCAGGCCGGCACCCAGGAGCCCCAGACAGGTCGTATGTGTGTAGCCTGCAGTGTAGTGCCATGCAGCTTATGTTGATAATGGAAAGGAATAAAAAGTAGTAGCGTAATGTATGCATGTGTGCATGTATCGATAGATAGGTAAGTAGGTAGATAGCTAGCTAGCTCGATAGATAGACAGATAGACAGATAGACAGATAGATAGATTCACGCCTACATACACATTGACCTGTATGTGTTTTAGTCTATGTGCATGTATGCATCTTTGCCAAAATAGCCAACTGCTTGTGTGTTTGATGTACAACCGTGAGACACCGGGTGCAGACAGGGAACAAGAACACAGCTATCCTAGACCTGCAGCAAGAAGGAACTGCCTTCCATCATTTTCAAGAGCTACCTCCGGATTCAGCTTTTCGGTGAAATGCCAAGGGTCCCACCAGGGATTAGGGGTAAAAGCTTAGGGACTAAGGCTTGGGGTGTGGGGTTCTCCAGCTCTCTACCTCAAAGCCAGAACCCTCAATCCTAAGACATTTTCAGGTGGGTAGTTCCCGCTGTAGGAGCCTTATAGAAGGTCTATATACCTTATAGAAGCCTTATAGAAGCCTTATAGAAGCCATATATGCCCTAAACTCCCCACCTGTAGTTTCCTTTAATCAATTCCAGCACAAAAACTCAGATCCACAGTACAAGGCCCCATACTTGAACCAACTGGTCCGAGCCTGGAGCTTTCAGCCGTTCTTCGGGGGAGGCTTTGGATTTCAATTTGTATGGTTTAGGGTTTAGGGGGTGTTCGGGGGTTTGTTGTAAGTTTTGGCTTTCATGCCTCGATATTCCCCACAAGCCGAAGCTCAAGACCCAGGTGGCGCAAGGTCGGGAGCGTGTCTTGGAGGTCCCCATGACGCTGACTCAGGCACGGCCGCAATCCGCATGCCTAAAGTTCAGACCTTAAATCAAGGACCCCGAAGCCTACAGTAGACACGCTAGTCCCGGTTGCGCCTCTAACGCGGACAGAAAAGAGCCTTGGCACAAACTCACGCCTTAATCCAACAACCGAAGTGACGGCTGAGCTGATGCCTAGACCACCTTCGCCGGAGAACAGGGCCTTGAATCCGAAACCTTAAACCCCATCAACCGTAGCAAAGTCTTGAGGGTTCACGGGTTTAGGACTCCGAGACTACTGCCATCTACTCCCCTTCTGGGGTTCAGAAGCGCTTGTTGCGGTTCTAAGCTTGATAATGGTTCGGTAATTAGCGTGCTATAGGCGTTGTATAGGGGTTCTTTTTGTGCTTTCGGGTTCGAGAGGGTTTGTGGTATGGCATCGGGCTCACAAACTAATTGTAATTCTCGAAGTCGGAACCCTTATTGCAAAGACACGCCAAACCCTAAATCCCTAAACCCTAAACCCGGGCTTTCCAAGCCGCACAGCCCGATCTCCCAAGACTTCCACTGACATGTTGTGGCAGGAAGCCTATGTGGAAATCCCGCGCTACGAGCGCGTGGAAGTTCAGAAGCAGGTGGCCAAGCCGACGGTAAAGAAGGCCGGGATGAGTCGCACCTAGATTATAAAGTTTATAAAGGGAAGGGCTCTATCGTGGGTTCTAGCAGGCTTTTATGAGTTTTTAGAGGTTCGGTGGACTTCGTAAGTAGGGTTGTATGTCAGGTAATTGTAGCTGTATCTCCTTAAGACCCTGAGTGTGGCACTTACAAGCCTGCTTGTTACGTCCGCCGATCCTCCTAGCTGGGGCGCAGGTGGGGAATTCCCGAATCCATGAGAGGCTTGGGGGTTTTCGGTTCAGGGTTTGGGGGTTTCGGGTAAGGTTTCGGGTTTTGGGGGGTTTAGGCGAATTCAGCATGAGGGCCAAGCTTTGGAATCCCAACAATTGTCCATCGCATCGTGAAGCGACGTGAAGCCTGATGCCCTAGAACATCACGTCGTCGTAAGCAAAGATGAGTGCAGAGGCCATCCTATGGATGGGAAGTTCCTCCCCGTTCAGGTTAGTTGAAGCCTTGAGCCC
Organism: Symbiodinium sp. CCMP2456; assembly: GCA_905221635.1. Classification (NCBI taxonomy): domain Eukaryota; class Dinophyceae; order Suessiales; family Symbiodiniaceae; genus Symbiodinium; species Symbiodinium sp. CCMP2456. The sequence continues at coordinate 152,269 of CAJNDV010004002.1, read as the reverse complement.
TGAGCCCTAAACCTTAAACCGCAAACCCTTAACCCTAAACCCTAAACCTTAAACCGTAAACCTCAACCCCAAACCTCAACTCCTTAGGATTTCAACAGGGAGCATGGGGGGAGAAGGCCCCTTGAGAAAGGAGTTATTCCGTCAGGTTTTGCATAAGCTGTATATGTTTTACAACAGCTGTATGTCTCTAAGCTCCTTTGATAAAGGACTACCCCTTAGACCAAAGAGCCATCCTTCATCTGACTGTTTAGGTATATTGCTTAATGAGCGGCGCCAAGGCGATCGGTGTTTTTCGGTGATGCACTAATGGATGCGCAAGCTTGTCGCAGCTTCCTTGCAGACCCCAATCTAAAACTCTGTTCAGGTTCAGTGAACTTTTGCCCGTACGCTCCTCGAACCCCACACGTCCGGCCCTGCTAACCCAACATTCGTTTGGGTTGGGGGAGACAGAATTTGAAGATTCATGTCCATTAGGGGTAAATGGGGATGTAAGGGGGCTGCTGCACCATGAAACCCTTGCTCCAAGACCGTAAGCCGCCCTAAACCCTCAACCCTAAAACTCAATTCTCAGTGGAACGCCAAATCACACACCCTAAACACCTCACCCCTAAGCCCGAAATGTCGATCTTTAAATCATAGGAAGGAGCCTTTGTAAGGGTAAGCGATGCGTTACTGGCATGGGGTCGGGGGCTCAGGGTTTAGAGTCTCTGACCAGGTGCCGAAGCATGTGGAGAAGCCGGTGGTGCAGGCCAGGGACTTGTCAGGGTTCTACATGGATTCAGTTTCTTACCTTGGACATTATCATCAGAAGCATCATGTTTGACGTGCAACTGCTTGTCGCCACCTTGCTTTTCCAAGGTCGAAAAGACATGCTCAGTCTTTATCGGTTTCGAGCACAAGCGGTTGTGTCGACCTTGGCTGTGCCTTGCGGGGAACCCATGTCGTGGCAAAGCATGGATGGGGGGCGGTTGTTTTATGAACCGCTGGACGGGGGAAACTGTCCAGGCGTGGCGGGGCAAGCCATGGCAGGACAGTGGTTGTTTTGCTCTCCATTGGACATGGAGATGCTAGCTACGGACGAGGACTGTGGTCCTAAAGCGCTACTATTAGCCCGAGTTCCTGCAGGTGCTGCTCCTATGCTTGCTTTGTGTGTTCACACAAGCAGTGTTTGCGTGGCGTCGAGTACACTGTCCAGTTCGTCTTCAGTGGGGTCTTCAGACGAGACGGTGTTCGAAGGTCTCGAGGGCTGTAGCAGTGGGTCATTGGAAGCAGAGGTGCTTGCCGCGGACACGGTGCTTGCACAAGTTCTTGACGACTCCGGAAGTGAGTCAATGGAAACAGAGTTGCACGCAGCATGCTTGGAGGCAGAAGTGGCCACGCCCAAGGACCACAAAACATACTGTCGTCTTAAGTCCCGCCTAGATCGAAATTTCTCGGGTCAGTCGGTCCTGAATAGTAGAGTTTCTAGCGGTAGTCCCAGTTGGGGTACAGTTGCCCTTAAACCCTAAACCCTAAACCCTAGCCTTACCTCCTAAGTCCCCGGATCCTTTAGGTAGGTCTCTTACATTTTGGGATTTATTGGCTCCGAGTCTTCTGGCATATATAGTTTTTCAACTAGATCCTTTTCGGATTGAGGGGTTTGGAATTTAGTGTTTGGAGTTTAGGATCCTTGTCAAAGTCCTATAGGGACTTCTTGAACCTCAGGGCTTAGAATGTGTTGGGGTTGCTCCCAAAATTGCTTGGGGTGCACCTCAATGGCAGCTATGGAGTGTGTTTACACTTCGTGCCTGCGGAGCTTTAACTTGATGCGTGTTTAAAGGTTTTAGGGTTCGTCGAAGGTCTTAGGGTTTAGGTTTTCGGGCTTTTGTCAGGAGGCTATGACGCATTTTCCCATTTGGCATTCTTTCGTTCAGGTAGGGCTGGGGGTTCGTGGCATTGTGTCTTTATATCCCCTTTTAAGTTCTGGTCGGCTTAGGACTCAACGGGATGTTCCCTGTGAGCTGGAAATGTGTCCGGGTGGGGACTGCAAATAGCGAGTTCCGACAGGCATTGCAGGTATAATTTAGAAGCCTGGATGATTACCAATGCTACTCCTCAGGGTTCCTTATTGTGACTATGCTCCAAAACACCGAAACCCGATTCCTGCTGTTGAAGGCCCCTTATATTATAAACTTTAAGCCTTAAACCCTAAAACCCGAAACCCCTAAACCCTTAACACTTAAACCCCTAAGCCCTAAAGCCCTAAACCCTAAAGCCCTAAACCCTTAACACTTAAACCCCTAAACCCTCAAACCCTAAACCCTAAATTTCGGTTTAGGGTTTAGGGTTTAGGGTTTAGGGTTTAGGGCTGGCCCTAAATCCTAAACCCAAAGGATTTAGGGTTTAGGAGGTTTCGGGCCCGGGTGCAGGGTCAACACAACACCTTAAATCCGAACCCAGGGCCCTTTAGGGTTTAGGGTTCAGGGTTTAGGGTTTAGGGTTTAGGGTTTAGGGTTTAGGGTTTAGGGTTTAGGGTCTATCAAGTACCCTTGCTGTTTCTGGGTTTTGGGTTTAGGGTTTGGGGTTCAGGGTTTAGGGTAATTCCTGAACCCGAAACCTTCAACCCCAACTTTCCTACATCCAGTTATGGCAGCGAAATATAGAAGCTTAAAAAAGTAGACCCCAAATAGTGAAAGATCCCAAATCCTAAATCCTAAAGTCCTGAAGCCCGAAACCCTTAAAACCCCAAACCCTACAGCCTAAACCCGCAAAGCCCAAACCCCTAAAACCCTCAAGCCCCAGAGCCTTAAGCCCTAAAGCCCTTAAACCCTTAAGCCCTAAACCCTAAAACCCTTAACCCCTAAAGCCCTAAAGCCCTAAAGCCCTAAAGCCCTAAAGCCCTAAAGCCCTAAAGCCCTAAAGCCCTAAAGCCCTAAAGCCCTACAGCCTTAAAGCCTTAAGCCATACAGCCCTCGATCCCGAAGAGTGACGGAGCAGGTCCGTGAGCGAACGCAGCAAGTCCCCAGCATCACGATGAAGCAGGAGCTGGTCGAGGCATTCTTGGGGGCCTACGCGTTTGAGGCTTTACGGGTTTAGGGTTTAGGCTTCTAGGTTTTTTTTGGGTTTGCGGGTGTAGGGTTCAGGGTTAGGGGTTTTAGGGGTTTCGGTTTTAGGGGCTTAGGGCTTAGAGGTTTTGGGGATAGAGGTTCAAGGTTTGGGGGTTTTAGGCTTTCAGGGGTTTATGGGTTAAAGGGGTTTAGTTAGGGCTTTAGGGCTTTAGGGGTTTAGTTTTAGGAGTATTTAGGGGTTCAGGATTTTTGCTTGGAGGTTAGAGGTTCAGCGTTTTTGGGTTTAGGGTTCAGCTTGCTGTTGAATCGTCTCAGAGTGGAGGTTTAGGGTTAGGGGTTTAGGGGTTTAGGGTTTAGGGGTTTAGGGGTTTAGGGTTTTTGTTTGGGGGTTAGAAGTTAAGCGTTTTCGGGTTTAGGGTTCAGCTTCCTCTTGAATCGTTTCAGCGTGGAGGTTTAGGCTTAGGGGTTTAGGGTTTAGGGGTTTAGGGTTCAGGGGTTTAGGGGTTTAGTGGTTTAGGGCTTTAGGGTGTAGTTTGTCCTTGAGGGGTTTTACCTTGGGTTTAGGGTTTCAGGGTTCAGCTGCTTTTCCATGGGTCGGGCTTAAGTCTGCGTGGTCGGTCTTTGCTTCGTTTTTTTTGTTGTGGTTTTGAAGTGTTTTGGGGGGTTTACTATAGAAGCCTAAATATAATTACCAAGAAGATTCCTTCGGTTCCTCTTTATAATTACACCATAAAGGAGCCCCAAACCCCATTCTAATTATTCAGGCCCTACATTAGGGCTTGGTCGCTATTGCGCTCATCTGGTTGGAAGGACGGGTTGTTGGAACGTGGGGTGTGAGTGCAATTAATTGGGAGCCTTAATAATTAGAGTACGGTTTTGGGGCCCGTTATACTATATTTTTAATAAGGAACCCCCAGAATAGTATAGGTAATTATTTAGGCCCCTATATTATAAGGTTATACAAGGGGTTTCGACTTTGGCATTCAGGGTCTTTGGCCATAGAGCCTGTAGAGGGTCTTGCAAAGATTGATCTGGGCAGTTTCTTGAAACTTCTTAGGAACATCAGCGCATGCAGTTTTTCAGGAGAGGAGAGTGTATGCCAAAACCGTAAACCCTAAACCCTAAACCCTTAACCGGGGTTTAGGATAGGGGTGTCTGCAAGGAGAAACCGCAAGGATTGGGTTCCACTGTCGGCTTCGATTTGTGAGACCCGGGCCTTAGCCTTAGACTCTAAGCCGTATGCCTTAAACCCTTAGACCCTGAACCCTAAAACTTAAACTCAAACCATAGGCCCTAAACCACCACCCCTGAGCCCTCTGTAGTTGAGCCTTCTTGTAGCCTTAGGGCAGGTACTTTAGGACCCTACGTATACTATGTCCCATGATCCTCCAAGCAAGCTGCAAGCATCCAGGTGCCTCGACCCGAGTTCATGGAGATGATCAAGCCGCTCATCTGAGGTTTTTAAGTATGGGCCCCTAATATGGACCCTCAGGCCTTTCTAGGGACCCTTAAGGGTACATATAGGGTATATGTAGTAGGTTTATAAGGATCCCAGGGTTAAGGGCCCATGCTAGGGGCTCATGGTTTCAACCTTAGAGCTCAGAGAATGACGTAGCAGCTTTTTGAGGAGTTTGAGATTGGAGGACTCAGATTTCAGGATCCAGAGGGCAACATCTAGAATGTAGGATGCAGGGGTCCAAGGTATGGGATTTAAGAAAACGGAGTGGGGACCTTAACTAAACACCCGGATCCTTGATTTCGGAACCCTCCCCAAACAGATGCGCCTGCCAAGATGGATCTGTACAGGCAAGTTGCAGGGGGTTTCTGCATCCAGGGTAAGAGCCGGGCTCTGCAGGGTGGTAGGTTACCCAGACCCTAAAATGTACTGTAGTACCTTTTATTGGATGACTTGTTTTATGCTTAGGATCCTATAATAAGAAACTAACCTAAACCTTAAACCCCAAACCCTAAACCCTAAACCCTAAACCCTAAGATAACTCCCAAAAGGTACTATATTTAAGGGTCGAAGTACCGTGTCCTCAGCCCGAAGTTAAAAAGCCTGGTTCCCAAGCCCGAGCTCTGAACTCTTCACTAAGACATTAATCTAGGTCCTTAATAATTGCCTATATTATTTTTTTGGGGGCTCCTTATTATTATTATTATTGTTATTATTATAGTATAACATACCCCCNNACCCCCCCCCCCCCCAACCCTATTTTAAATTAATAAGGCCCCTACATCAACCCTAAAATCCTGTACGATGGCGTAGGGATGTGGAAGAGCAGGGCTGAGTTAGTCGCCTGAGCCATTACCAATAATATCATTCCACAGGGCTCCCAAGGATGGTATACTTCACACCAAAAACCTACCTTAAGAACCCAAAACCCACTTTTGTGTAGGTTCTTATTATAAACCCTAATATGGGATCTGTAGGGACCCTACAAAAAAGTAGGATTTGGGTTCTTAAGGTATTCTAATCCCTAAACCAGAACCCCTAAACCTTAAACGTAGACCCTCAGACCTACAAGCCCTATTCTAACCACGAAGACTCCTATGTTATGAGCTTGTTTTCGAAGCTTTGGATGCTTGCAGATTCAGGGCTTCTCCGGTCTAAGACTTCGCGGCTTATCGGGCCTAGGGTTTAGGGTTTAGTATTCAGGGCTTAGGGTTCAAGGCTTAGGGTTTGGGGCTTAGGTTTTAGGGTTTAGTATTTTGGGCTTAGTGTTTAAGGCTTAGGGTTTCGGGTTCAGGATTTCGGGCTTAGGGTTTAGGGTATTCAAACCCAGCAGCCCTAAGTCTCAAAATGGTCCTAAAGACCTTGTGCAATAGGTGTCGTTCTCTAAAGTAGGCCCACTGTTATTGATAAGAAGGGACTTGAAAAAATGGACCCAAGTTTAGAGGACCACGAATATGGTCTTGGGGCCGAAAGCCTTAGAATGTGAGCCCTAAAGCCTTGCGGAACGGACTTTGGGATTTCGATGTTCGTCGTCGTGGCTCCGTCTTGAGATTGTTGGGAGAGGGTTCAGGGATTTTACGGTTTACAGTTTAGGGTTCGGGAGGGATACATTCGCTTTTTTCTCAGTTTCTGTAAAGTGATGAGATCTTGGATTTAGTTACGGTTCCCTACTAATGCGCACCAACTGCGCTTGCCTACTATGGTAGCCTCAATGATTGCGAATCTTACTGCCTTGCGCGGTCCCCAATCAGAAAGAAATTATAGTGCAACCTACCCAAACCTTGTTCTTACTATTAAGGCCCTATGTTAAGGCCACCCTGAACCTGAATCGCTATACGTTGCATTCCAGAGCCCAGGCAAGTCCCCGTGGAGGAAGTGCGCCATATTGAGAGGAAAGTCGACAGACCGCAGGCAAAGAACTGTTTCGGGTTTCGGATTAAGGGTTTAGGGGTTCAGGGTTTAGGTTTGGGGTTTAGGGGTTTCAGGGTTTAGGGTATAGGGTCTAGGGTACAGGGTCCAGGGTTTAGGGTTTTAGGGGTCGAGGGTCTAAGCTTCGAGGGCTCTGAGTTTTAGCCCATCAGGGTTTAGGACGTCAGACCCTGAACTTGGCATCCTTCTGCATGGTTAAAGGCTCTTATTCCCCCCATGGTTCCTTACAGGTTTAGGGTTCAGGGTTCCTACTTCAACGATGTCCAAATTCGATGCTTTAGCCCTGGAGGCCACAACATCCCCAGGTGGTTGAGGCCTTGATGAAGATTCCGGTGTCGCACAAGGACGAAGCCCTGAACACAACTCTACACGCTAAATCCTAAAAGCCCCTAGGCCTAGAACCCTTGGCATGTTGCTGCCCTTGAAGCCGAGGTAGCTGCAGAGTTGGCTGATAGCGCTGTCGGGACAATAAGCAATAACAGTGGAAAACTGGACATCAATGGCCCTGTCTTACTTGCTTCGGGCACTCTGTCTAAACCCCTACAGTTTAACTAATAACTCTGCTGTAACTTTATAAGTCCTGTCACGCTTGCACCCTGCATCCCCAATCCTGGGCCCTAAAGACGACGAGCCGATCCTAAACCCTAAAACCCTAAAACCCCCAAACCCCTAAACCCCTAAACCCCTAAACCCTAAACCCCAACTCTAAACCCCTAAATCCCTAAACCCCCCAAACCCCTAAGCCCCTAAAACCCCAAACCCCCAAACCCCTAAACCCAACTACCCTAAAGCCCCCCACTCTTCAGACCCAGCCCCAATAGAAGCCAAAATGGAGCCTCAAGAATCCTACACTAGCCCTCAGAAGGCCCAATACTTCATTATAAGATTACGGCCCCCTATCCTAATTCAAGGTATATTCCTTAACTTAAGGGGTATGGGGATCCTTAAACCCCTAAACCC
>CAJNDV010004002.1:108297-119967 GCA_905221635.1 Symbiodinium sp. CCMP2456 | reverse complement strand
CCCCAGCGCTGGAGTTTCCCTCCTGCCGCCCGGCCCTCATCCTCGCGGGACAAACGACAAAACTCAACTGGGTTTTGGGTTTAGGGTTTAGGGTTTAGGGTTTAGGGTTTAGGGCTTAGGGATTGGGGTTTAGGGTTTACGGTTTGGGGTTTAGGGCTTAGGGTTTGGGGATTAGGGATTACTCCTTTTCTATTCACCCAACCTCTGCATTCTAATAAAAGTTGAGTTCAGTTGTTTACTTATTAAATCCAGTACACCAGCTAATCTATGGGAGATAAGGTAAAGAAATATGGAACGGAAAGATAGTGAAGAATATGAACTACGACCAACCATTGATGAACAACTCCCTGAATTATAAGAGGATGAACCACCAGCCTATGAGATGAAAGGTAAATGATAAGATTTCATGTTACAAAAGTTCAGATTATAAAAATATGAGCCATGCGAATCAGGAACGTGACTTGTCTTTCTATAATATAATTCTATCACCTATCTACAACTACCTGTTAATGAGGAACGGCGAACGAGTGAGCCACAAGACCCTGAGCTCAAAGAGGACCGCTGTTGGTGATGGAATATTAGGGTTTAGGGTTCAGGGTTTAGGGTTTGGGGTTTAGGGCTTGGGGATTAGGGTTTAGGGTTTAGTGTTTAGGGGCCTTGAGGGTTTAGGGTATTCGTTTTTGGGTTTTGGGGGTTTCGGTTGATTTTCGTAGTTCAGGGCTTGGAGGTTGAGAGCGTTTCCCGGAGAGCCGCAACACTACATTTTGTCTAATACGGGGGCCTTAATCATTACCTACACTATTTTGCGGGCTCCTTATCAGAATTCTAGCATAGTATCCCCCAAAACCCTTTTCTAATTGTTAAGGCTCCTACATTACCTAAACCTTAAACCCTTCTTGGCACCATCGCTTCTCCGGTTGAGGGCTCTGAAACCGCACGCTTCGAACTACTTCGCCTCGAGCCCGGTACCTGAACAACTTATTCCCCACTAATGTAGGAACTTGACCAAGAGACCCCGGGCCTTTATTAGGGTTCTTTATATGAATCCGTGGGGGCTAGGGCTTCTTAATCAGGTTCCTACATTAAAGCCTCAAGCCTTCAAGCAGCTTCAAACCCGAAAAGTCCCAAATCCTAACTACCAAAATAGCATCGGAGTATCACCATCCTGATGGTCTGAAGATAGAGTTTTTAACGAAGCCGTGCTACCGGACGCAAGCGGCAACGACTAGGATCCAAGTCGGCGCGTCTGTGGCAGTGTCCGCACCGGTTCGGACGACGCCCCGGCTGGAGTTGGGGTCCTTCTACGGGTTAGGGCCGTTTAGGGTGTAAGGTTATGGGGTGCTCGAGATATGCCTTGGGCCGTTCATGGGCGTTTCAGAGGTGTTTGTGTTTTGGTTGAGGGTTTAGGGTTTAGGATTTAGGTCTTCAGGGTTTAGGATTCAGTGTTTAGGGTGTTGGGTACAGGGGTCCGAGTACTTCTTTCAGAGCACTGTTCCGGGATATCTGCGGTTATCTTCGATGGCAAAAGCATGCAAGACTCTGAGACTCAGCTGGGTAGGAGTAATTTAGGGGCCTTAATAATTAGAATAGGGTTTGGGTGGACTATACCATCATGAAAATAAGGAGCCCCCCAAACCTTATTCTAATTGTTCAGGCCCCTACATTAATACCAATTCTGGAGGCGCTGATTTGAGTCGAGAGCTGAAAGATTGAAAACTCGGGGTTAGGCTAAGGGTCGGAGCATCTAAGGTCTCAGAGAGTGCAAGAAGTTAGGGCACTGCTTCGTTCAGGGCTTGGGCTTAATGTAACTAGGGGTCTTAATAATTACCTATACCGTTTTGGGGGTTTCTAATTCTAATTAGAGTATAATACACCCCAAAACCCTATTCTAATTTTTAAGGCCAGGCCCCTATATTAGCAGTTTGGATCCAGATGTGTGTCTAAGCTGGGAGTTGAAGGCTCACTAAGGCCCTAAACCCTAAACCCCTAAGCGCTAAACTCTACAGGGTTTAGGGTCTAGGCCCCATTCAACGTGATGAAGAAACTTGAAAGTGGTTTTAGGGTTGCAGGTTCAAGGGGTTAGGGATTGCGAGTGGTTACGGTCCTTATAACCCTGGACTTTTTGGAGCTTTAACCGATACCCCCCCAAACCCAAACCCAGATCCCTAAACCCTACACAGTTCTAGGCATGAGGGTTGAGGTTCAAAACTTAAAGTTGGCAGGGTCGGTTCAGGACCACATACACAACTCGAGGAGCAGCGATTGGCCCTGGCCCTGCGACAAAAAGACGCACGTTGTTTCAAGCATGCTTCTGTGCAGCGCTGTTGGCGCGCAGCGTTCGGGGACAGATCACTTGTTGCTGTCATTGCCCTATGACTTTGCCGGGGCTCAAGATCGCCCTTACTTGTATGTGCGCCTACGGAGGTTCGTCGGACAGTCTTGAGCATGTGGAAAGAGAAAGGCTGGGCCCCTGAGTGGGCTTTGATGACATGATGGATGTTCTGTGCCGGAGGACCAGCATCTCGATGGCGACAGCGAGATGCTTACCGGATGTGTTGACTTGAAGTTTCCAGGTGGAACACTTTGTGGTGTAAAGGCAAATGGAGACAACAGAGCTCTCGGTGCATGCACATGCTCCTGCCTCAGCTTCCCGGCTGAGTCCATGCCACCCAACCTCAAACCCTAAAGCCTAAACCCGAACCCCCTAAACCCTAAACCCCTAAACCCTGAACCCTCCTAAGGTCCTAAGGCCTAAACCCAGCAGCATTAAATATCCGAGACACTCAAGGCCACAAGCCCCTTCTGAGCTGCAAATCCTGCTTGCAGTCCTAGAACCTTAGGCCCTGCCGCTACCGAAGGAGCCTTGAGAGGGTTTTGTAAGAGATCTTGAAGAGGGTTTAGGGTTTAGGGGGTTTAGGAGAGCCTTAAGAGGGTATCAGGGTTTAGGAGAGCCTTAAGAGGGTTTGGTTTGGGAGAGCCTTAAGAGGTTTAGGAGAGCGTTAAGAGGGTTTAGGGGTTTAGGAGAGCCTTACTTAAGAGGGTTTAGGGGTTTAGGAGAGCCTCAAGAGGGTTTAGGGGTTTAGGTAGGAGAGCCTTAAGAGGGTTTAGGGGTTAGGTGGCCAGGGTCTATGTAGGCGATTGAGACAATTTTGGAATTCCCCTTTTAGGGCTTAGGAGGACGTTACGTATGAATGGTTGTCAACGGGTTTCAAGGCCTACACTCTAACCCCTAGCCCTAACCCAAATTAAACCCCACAAAGTAACCTAAACCCTGAGCCTCCTAAACCCTAAACCCTAAACAAACTACCCTACACCCTGAGCCCCACTAAGCCCCAAGTGCGTGCCAGGACCTCGCAGACCGTGGTGTCGCCCGTACCGTGCTGCTTCCGCGCTTTTTGTGCCTCTGTGGGGCGCGGGGTGTTTGGGTTTACGGTTTGGCGGGGGATATTTCTTGGGGTGATTTTTTGAGACCTCGGTGCGAGGTCTACGGTTCAGCGTGTTTCATGTTTTTGGGGTCTGGGTGTAGGGTTTGCCCTTTGGTACTTCGGGGATCTGGGCGTGTGGTTTCGGGGTTTCGGGTTTTGGAATGGGGGTTGAAAGGCAGATGAGGACGTGCGAGTGCAAGAATGTCGTCTGTATCTGTATGTGCGTGTGTATGTCTGCGTGTGTGCGTGCGTGTGTGTCTCTGTCTGTTTGTCTGTCTGTTTGTCTGTCTGTCCGTCCGTCCGTCCGTCTGTCTGTGTCTGTGGGTCTGTCTGGATGGATGGCTGGCAGAATGATTGGGCGGGTGGGTGGGTGCGTGCGTGAGTGCGTCCGTGTGCGCGTGGCTGGCTGGCTGGCTGGCTGGCTGGCTGGCTGCCGCTGGCTGCTTGGGGCGGGTTGGATGGGTGGATGGGTGCATGGATGTTGTTTGTTCGTTTATTTGTTTGTTTGTTTGGTTGTCTGTTTTTGTACGTACCTGTATGTATGTATGTACGTATGTATGTATGTATGTATGTATGTATGTATGGATGCACGTATGACTGCGTACGCACATGTATTCATGTATGTAAACATGTGTGCATCTAGTATGTGTGGCTTTCTGCCGGCCTGCCTGCCTGCCTGGCTGTCTGTCTGTATGTTTGTTTGTATGTATGCATGTATGTATGCATGTATGTATGTCTGCTGTTTAGTTATGTATGTATATAAGTATGTATGTATGTATGTGGCTAAGTAGGAAGTAAGTAGGTAGGTAGGAAGGTAGGTAGGTAGGTAGGTAGGTAGGTAGGGAGGTGGGTGGGTAGGTCGGTCGGTCGGTCGGTCGGTCGGTCGGTAGGTAGGTAGGTAGGTAGGTAGGTAGGTAGGTAGGTAGGCAGGTAGGCAATTCTGTAATTAAGGATGCGGTGCAGTGTAATGCAACAGAATGTATGTATGTATGTATGTATGTATGTATGTATGTATGTATGTATGTACGTATGTGTGTGTGTGCGCGTGTATGCGCGTATGTGTATGTATGTATGTATGCATTCATGCATGCATGCATGAATGTATGTAGGTATGTATGTATGTATGTATGTATGTATGTATGTATGTATGTCCGTACGTATGTATGTATGTACGCACGCACCCACGTAGGTATGTATGTATGTATGTATGTATGTATGTATGTATGTATGTATGTATGTATGTCTGCATGTGTTTGTATGTATGTACGTATGCAGCTAAGCAGGTAGGCAGGTCGGTAGCTAGGAAGGAAGGCTGGTATATAGATAGGTCGTCATGTATAGATGCATTCGAGCATGCATATATGTATGAATGTACGAACCTGCAACCTATTTGTATCCTATCCTGCCCAGTAAGTAGACTAAGTAGACCAGATTACTCGAGTGCGGGGTTCTTCGAGGGTTGGGGGGGAGTGATTGGGGTTTACAAAAGGGCTCCTCAATGACAGCCCATGCCTCAAACCCCATGGGCTGCGGCTGAAGCCGGGAACTGAGCTGCCTGGATCATTCACTAGTTTGCAGTATTACCGGTCTTACTGTTATTAGTATTATCATTTTTGCTACTGCCGCTAGTATTGTTCGTGCGGTTATTATGATGATGAAGGTTGCCATTAGTATTGGTATTCGTATTCTTATTTGTTTTTATTACAACTCTTCTCGACAGTCATGACATGTCAGGACGTACACTGGAAGGCAACGACCTCACAGGGAGCTGTTCGGGAGAAGAAGTTTAGGGTTTCAGGCTTTTGGGGTTGATGGTTTTGGGGAGTCGAATTTGGGGTTTAGGGTCTGGGTTTGCAGTATGGGGTTCCTTTGTTGCGGCTTTGGTGATTCAGGTGAGCTTCGGAGTGAAGGTCTTGAAGCCCGGCTGCCCTGAACCCTAGAACCCAAAAGAACAGCTTCATTGCCCTAACTAACACCGAAGCTTCAAAACCCGTAAGTCCTAAAGCATGGCTTTGAGTTCAGGTTCAGATGTCTTAGGCTCTTGGCCCTAAACCCTCAAACCCTAAATAGCCCTAGGCATAGTGAGTTGGGCACTAGGGCAATATGAGTTCTTGTGTTTTGACTTCGGCATTCAGGCCTCGCGGTTCAGGTGAGACTTTGGCAATCCAACAGAAGTACCCCCGCAACGATCCCAATTGCCCTGAAATAAGGATTTAAGGTCTGTAGTCGACGCAGGAAGGACTATGTTGCAGTTTTGAGTTTTTGTGTAGGGGTTTTAATAAGCAATACATTTTTGGATTAACCCACGGCCAAAAATAGTAGCATTATTATGCCCCCAAGCTTGATTCAGCTGCGATGGCGGGTGCTCCGTGAGCTTTTGAACGGTCGTGGCCGCCCACATCGTCGCTCGTGGCCAGGGTCGAACTGCCGCTGACTTGCAGGGAGTATTCGGATCGAGCGGGCCCCCTTCTCTGTCCAAATACACAGGGTGGGGTGCAAGGAGGTCGGTGGGGTTTGGAAGCGCACCTGGTGCTTCAAAAAGCGCGCCGCCTCCCTCTCTGCCCTCCTTGTCGAGGGCATGTGCCAGCACGGTGTCATCGAAGACCGCAACCCTGAACCCTAGACCCCATAAACCATAAACCCTAAACCCTATAAGCCCTAAACCCTAAACAGTTCTGGGCCGTTGTTTGGAGAGGCTTTCAGCTCGAAGCCAGCAAAACCTGGAGCTGCCTTCGAGGTAAGGGCTCTCGCCTTCTTTAAACTTTAGGGTTTAGGGTTTAGGGCTTGAGGCTCAGCTTGTGGTGGTGGAAGGCTGCCCTGAACGCCGTGATCCTGGGCCTATCACTGCAGTGCTGGCAGCGGAGCTCTTTCCATCGCGAGCCCAAGGCCCTGTTGTCCCATGCTATTACGTGCCAGGCGCGCCCTGAGCATCTTACGGTCTAGTAAGACAAAACAACACTGCGCAAACCCGATGGAAAAGCCCCTGAAGGGAGATGTACGACCACGTTTGGGGAAACCTACAAAAACACGCATATGATGCCCGGAAGCATTCCAGACCACAACATTGCCTTAAACCATAGAACCCCTGAATCTGTGAATCTGTGTCGTTTTTATTAGCCTAGCTTCTGCACAGAGCTCTGAAAGACGCGTGCAACTCAGCAAACCCTAAACCCTATAAGTCCCAAATCCTAAGCCCCAAACCCTAAAAACTTGAACCTAAAAACCCCGATAGCACAATTCAGCCATCTAGAAAACACTTCGACAACCCTAAACCCTAAACCCTAAACCCTAAACCCCGAAATCCAAAGCCCGCCTGGCCTGGAGCCTTTATAGTAAGAGCCAGAAAGTTTAGGGTTCAGGGTTTAGGGTTTAGGGTTTAGGGTTTAGGGCATGATTATCCTCATGCCCTTAAGGTAGAATATAAGGGATCCTCGCACCAATCCTCCTAAACCCATGTTCCAACTTTCTGGGATTCGCTGTAACTGGGTTAAGCGGTTTGATTCAAGTTACCATAGTAGGCATCCATAGTAAATAAGATGGTTTCTTTATGATGGCAACTTATTAAATTAATTCGTTTAACAAGAACCCAGTTATAAAGGAAACTTAACTCACTCTCAAAACCTTTAAATCCTTAGCCGTAAGCCCTAATCCTAAACCGCTAAACCCTGCACCCGAAGTCCCCAATCTGTCTGGTGCTTAGTAGGGACTGGGGGAATGGATCCCTATGATAGTCCCTTATTGTCCCTTATAGTAGTCCCTAAACCCTAAACCCTAAACCCAAAGCTTCAGCCGTTTCGATGCGAGGCCCAGTGTTGTGGTCGCACCGGGGCAGATGGCTGCTGGGGCCATGTGCCTCGGCTAGTTCATGCAAACAGGGTTTGGGGTCTATGCCTTGAAGAGGTTTGGGGTTTAGGGTTAGGGTTTAGGGGTTTCGGGGTTTACATAGGGTTTAGGGGCTTGAGACAGGGTTGTTGTATTGCTTTCTGCCAGTTTGCGGCTTGTAACAGAATTGTCGATAGGGCTTGGCCTTGTTCATAGAGGGTCATGGAGGCTTTTCAGTATGTCACAAATGCGGGCGATAGCGCTCTGGGCCACAAACAGTCTGGAGAAGGGTGCGTCTATGCCTTCTCGCCCTTGCAGCATGACTTTGGTGTAGAAAGGGGTAGCTTCAGCCTTGAATAGACGAGGAAAAGGGACGCCCACAATGTGTAGGCCTTTTCCTGGGTTCTTGTTATTAGCAAGGGATTGAGTTTTAGTTACCATAAGAAGCTAACCATATGATTTACTATAGATCCCGATTATGGCAACTTAAATTCAAATCCTTAACAAGAACTCAGCTTCTTAGTTGGGCTAGAAGTTTTCTGGACCCCTTGTGCCAAGTGGCAACCTGACTACTGACCTGCCGACCCGTCTCTGACAGATCGTCATCCCGAAACTTAGTTTTGGTAGGTTGGGGCAGTTTAGGCTTTGGGGTCGGGGTTTAGCGTTTAGGGCTTCAGGGCATAGGCCTTAGGCTAGGGGACCCCAATCTCTACACCTTAAACCGTGGATGCAACAACCAACGACCTGTCACTCGGAGTCTCTGACAGGACATACGCTGCAAGGCTGGACGCTGCGTCAGTTGCAGGGCTCGTGAAGTTACCCTAAACCCTAAACCTTGCATGAGTTTGTTTTTGGGTCTGGGGTTGTAGGTCACCTGAGTTATTTCTTGGTTAGGAGTTCGGGATTTCGGTGTTGCAGCCGGTTTGAGTGTCTGGAGTTCAGGGCTTAGTATAGAAGCCTAAATAGTTACCAATAGTATTTTGGGGGGTTCCGTATTGTAGCTATAGTATGATATACCCCAAAACCCTATTCTAATTATTAAGGCCCTACATTAGGGCATGATTGCAGGCCCGGGGTGAATGAACACGGCCTGCTCCCTTGAGGGTCACTAGATATCATGGTCCTGATGATCAAAACCCTAAACCCTAAACCCTAAACCCTAAACCTAAACCCTAAACCGATGGTGCTTGAAGAAGGTTTTGTTTGTGGGCGGGAACACCACAGGTCTCTATCTACATATTTGAAGAATTTGTATATATATATATACACATACACAGGCAATTTATGTATGCATGCATGCACGCATGTAATGTAATGTATTGTAATGTAATGTAATGCAATGTCATGTAATGTAGTGTAGTGTAGTGTAGTGTAATGTAATGCAATGTCTTATTTATGTACGTATGTATATCTACATATGTAAATCAAAGAACCAGGGATCCAACTGACGACCCCCGAAAAGGGACCCGATTTCCATTGGCCAAGTGCAGGGAGCTTTCGATGAGGTGTTGAAGGGGTCCGCGTGTTTGGGGTGCAGGGTTTTGTGTCCTGTACCTACCTGGAGGGTCGGGGGACCCAGTATAGAGTCATAAGTAGCCTCAAAGGTATCCTAATTGGGGTCATGACGGGTATGATGCTTAAACCCTAAACCCTAAATCCGTACTACTACTCTGTAGCATAATTGCTTACTAAGGGCCCCGACGCTCCAAGTACTGCCTGAACCCCACAAAGCCTCTCGAAATTTTGTAAGGCTCCCTAAAACGATCATCCCGCTCTAACCCTGAAGCCCGTGAAGGTTGGACTCCAAGCTCTAAAACACATGAAACTCACAAGAAGCTTATTGAAACTCACTAAGTAGAGCCAGATAAAACCTAAAACTAGACCCTAAACCCCAAGCGCCCCAGATGGCAGCAGTGCGCAGGCCCTCTACCGTCGTCACGACGGGGCAGATGGTCGCAGCTCCGCCCCTTCGCACAAAGCTTCGGATATTTTGCATCGGGGCGTGTAAATCTAGAATAGAGTTCTACTTGATGCCTATGAGGAAGACGATGAGAAATGATATAAGGGGTGCTACAGGGGTGTTACCGCAAGGCATCTAGAGTTTTGGGGTGTAGGGTTGCTACACGGGTTCTAGAGTTTTGTCGACCTGGGTTCTAGTGCATTTTGACGTACAGCTGTCTAGGCAATATCAGGTGCTGTTATTTGGGATAGTTAGATAGCTGCTTTCGATCCAAAATCAGGAGCGAGTTGTTGGGTGTGTGGGGTTTGAGACGGCCTGAACCCTAAACCCTAAACCCTAAAAGCTAAACCCTAAACCCTAAAAGGTTCGGGTCCTCGGGCTTGGAGTGAAATCTCCTCCCCAGGTTTACTTTGCAGCTCTGCTTCGGCCCTCCATAGCCGGGAGTCGTATGGAAAGGACATAGGACTCCTTACGAATGGGTGAGCGTGTATGTATGTGTATCTACCTATCCACCCGTTTATATATATATATATATACACATCATATGTGTATATATCTATATATATATATATATATGCATGCATACCTACATCTGTAAAGATCGGTTACACCAGCACGTGTGTACCAATACATTTGCACACACATTATGCATGTGTATATTGGAGTTCTGTCTTGGGGATCACAATACGAATGTAGGGGCTTGAATAATTAGCAAAGCTATTTGTTGGGGGTTCCTTACTATAGCTATAGTACAATGGGCCCTCAAACCCCATTCTCATTATCAAGGTCCCTATATTGTATCACAGCAGTCCCAAAAGACCTACTCCGTATCCGGCTGGGTGGCTCGCACCGCTTGAACTCATTAGCAGACACTACAAACTATCGAATCTAAACACTGAGTAATTCTTTCGACG
Organism: Symbiodinium sp. CCMP2456; assembly: GCA_905221635.1. Lineage (NCBI taxonomy): Eukaryota > Dinophyceae > Suessiales > Symbiodiniaceae > Symbiodinium > Symbiodinium sp. CCMP2456. Next base: position 109,846 of record CAJNDV010004002.1, on the reverse strand, counting down.
GAACCCTAGGACCCAGACAGTCGTCACGACGGGGCAGATGGTCGCTGCAGCTCCGCCGCTTGGCACGGAGCTTCCCCTGGGCTCCTTTTAAGGGCTTAGGGTTTGGGGTTTAGGGTTTAGGGCTGAGGGTTTTAGGGTTTAGGGTTTAGGGAACCTACACCTAGGCCCTAAACCTTATAAGCCCAATCCGTTTTTTGGTTTCAGCTTGTAGGCTTTAGCCCAGGGTCCTGAATCTGAATAATAACATGTAGGTGGTAGTAGTTTGCGTTTGGTCTCCTTATGTTGCAGTTATAGTCTGATGATAGAAAGCCATAGCCTAACTGTGCTGGGATTCTCTAGAGGGCTTGGTGGGGGTGTAGGGCCCTAATCCCTAAAGCTTACCTGTAGCCGAAAAGACCTACCTTTTTAGGGTTCCTTAATATGGTTTCTATATATAGTTCCTTAAAAAGGTAGATCTTTTGGGCCACAGGTAAACCTTAGTCCGGGATGGGTTTAGGGCTTAGAAGCTAGAACCGGTTCTGTATCGTTTGTTTCGGGTCTCTTCCTCAGGTCTAGGATACAGGGTTTAGGGCTTTCGGGTTTAAGGTTTCAGGTTTGCTTAACCTCTCTGCTTTGGTGCTGCGGAGGGTTTAAAGTTGTTGCAAGAACAGGCCCTGCACATTCTCCCAATACCCAGAAACACTATCAAAGCTGTAGCACCACAAACCGTACATCTTGAGCATTCGCAGCCCCATTTCGTTACATAGCCCCTGATTAAGGTAGGGTTCTTGGGCTAGAGTGTCTACAGGTGACCCTAAACCCTAAACCCTAAACCCTAACCCTAAACTCGAAAGCCCTTAACCCAAAGCCCGAAGTCCAATCTCCACAGAGCCCCACCCGGCAGGCCCTCGAGAATCGTCACGACAGGGCAGATGGTCGCTGCAGCTTCGTATCTCGGAGAAAAGCCACGGATGCTTTGAGTTAGGGTAGGAGTAGAAGGGTTCAGGGTTTGGGCTGGTAGGGTAGAAGGGGCTCTGTGAGGGCTTTGAGTTTAGAGTTTAGGGCTTTAGGGTCTTTTAGTCCTTCAGGGTTTTTGGATTTCAGCTTTGAGGTGTTCAGGGTTGGGGGCTTGGGTTCTGCGGTTTGGGGGTTAAAGTGTAAGGCTTCAGGCCACTTAGAGGATCAGGGCACTTAGTAAGCGGGGTTACAAGTACCGTAACTACATAATATAGTTATATATATATATATATATATCTACATAGAACGCCCTTATACTCATGATCCTAGATCCTACAGGTAGAGCACCCAAGGGTTCAGGGCGGTTGAGGACATGGTGAAAGAGTTTGGCTTCCTGGCTACACGGTCATTATACTTGCTCACTTTTGGCTTCTGGGTTTCTATTTTAAAATGGTATAACATGACTAACTCTGGAGAGTATTTCCTTTCCCTGCGTGTTGCTGAACAGCTTTCCCTTTACAGCTATCAGCGTCAGCCGTCAGCGGAGCCTCCACTGACGGGTGGGGGTTCTTTTTGGGTATTTTTTTGTTTTTTTTTGGGTATTTTTTTTGGT
>CAJNDV010004002.1:56968-76913 GCA_905221635.1 Symbiodinium sp. CCMP2456 | reverse complement strand
AACCCCTAAACCCTAAACCGTGTTCAAGGGCTGCGGGGTGAGGCTTTCGGGTTGACCGACTATGCTCCCGAATTTTCCTCGGACTCAACGTCTGTGAGCACCGTCTCTTTGAGAAAGAGTGCCCTGTACCCTAGCCCTAGCCCCCTACAGGTGTTTCCTTCGAGACGGAACCCTAAACTCTACACCCTCGTGTGTGAATCACCTACTAATGCAAACCCGCCTGATCCATTCCTTAGCCACCAAGACAGAACTGCAGAGTCGAAGGTTAGATGATCATTTAAGCCTCGACGTTGGGCTTTTTTTGAAACCTAAGGGCCTCTCTCGAAGGGGGGGGGGTCTTTATATTGGGGATCCTAACATAGGGGCGTCAATAACTAGACTAGGGTTTCGGGGTATCCTGTTTACTATGATGAGTTCTGATCGGAACCCTAAGGAGTAGCATGGGCAGGTATTCAGGCCTTACCGAGTTACCGCACTGAGCATATAAAGTAGTATGTTCTCTTGAAAAAGCCCTAAACCCTAAACCCTAAACCCTAAAGAACCAAGAATCGGTTTCGGTCTATGCGCCCGTGGCATGGGGTGGCGGCGGTCTTGTGAGGTGATCAGCCAAGGAGGGGGATATGCCTTTAGAGTGGAGCCTCTGCAGAAGCGACCCACCCTAAACGCAAACCCAAAACCAGCAAACCAAAAGGCCCAGGAAGAACTGGCAGAGCCTTCTGACAAAACACCCGACACCCTAATATCGGGGCCTTAACAATTAGCCCCTTTATAGTATAGTTACAACAAAGAACCCCCCAACAAATAAGATTGGTATTTGTTTAGGCTTCTATGTTGTGCACGTAAGCCTTGTCTAGCTCAAGGTAAGCGCACAAGCCACATCCCGGAGCTAGCCAGAGATCCGTGAGCAAGTTCTGCTCCAATAAGTGATATTCAGTGATATTGGAGTTCTGATACGTATAGCCTGAAAAAATCACGAATACACTTTGGTTCAGTGCCCCGCAAAACCCTATTCTAATTATCAAGGCCTTTATGTCATTCCCAAATCCTCGGGCTCAAGCCCCTTAGCTTCATAAAGGCATGTTCCTGGAAGAAGGCCCATTTGGGGTCTCAGCGTTCCCGTTCCGAAAAGTGGCTGGGCCAATTGCGGCCTCCTACTACGCAGCTTCAGCACCCGCAGGGGCGGAGTACAAGCCTTAATATCGGGGCCTCAATCAGAAGAAGAGCGTTCATGGTGTATACTTGCACCGGGACTTTACATGCGTGGATACTATACCTAATGATTCCGAGTCATATAGAAAGGCGTATATGTAGAAAGACAGACAGTCAGATAGATAGATAGGTCCTGAACTATGCTGAGGTAATATGGCAAACTAGAAATAGCATTCCTTGGGTCCGGCAACATAACTACTGCCCCCAAGCCCTGGTCCAATGCTGAAGGTCACCATATCCTAAGGGAGACCCTTTAAAGGGGACCCTGCTTAACCCTACTTGCGGCCCTCTTTAAAATACGACCTTATTATTGGGAGGGTCTATATCCCCAAGAATCCCCCTAATCCTAACTCCTACCATCGTATGCATGTAGGTTTAGGGCGTTCCGTTTGGACGCTCATAAGTTGGATACTGCCCCCACTCAATAACAGTAGAGTAATTGAATCATATTTTCAATTTAATTTTGGGGGCCCAAATAATCACCTGTATCTTTTTTTGGGGGGTCCTTGTTGTAATGATAGCATAATGGGCACCAGAATCTTGTTCTAACTATTAAGGCCCCTATATTCACCCTACTTACTGAGTCCCCTGATCCTCGAAGTAGCAATGTGGCGCTGCCGAGCGAAACCCATACTCATACTCCTGAGATAAGGAGCAGGGGTATAGGGTTTAGGGTTTATAGGGCTCAGGGTTTAGGATTCAGGCTTAGGGTGGTATTCCTTCATTGGTGGACTGATTCGTTTTGGGGTCTTGTGTATGGGCAATGAAGGGGTATGGAACTCTCTGGATGACGGGTTAGAAGCTCGGTGTTGGGTCTAATGGTCGCGGAAAGCATAAAACACCAACCAGCATACTCATAAGCGTTCAAAGCTCGTAAACAACCCCAGACCCAGCCTAAACCCTGGAGGAACTTTATTCTTGTCGACCTTGGTTAACAAACAGCTCGCAGAGCACTCTTGCGGAAACTCTCTGCACCCTGAGCTCTATCATGCTACCCACTACCCTGAACCCTATAAACCCTAAACCCTAAACCCTAACTCTAAACCTTAAAACCCTATAAACCCTAAACCCTAACCCTAAATCCTAAACCCTGTAAACCCTAAGCCCTATAAATCCTAAACCCTAAGCCCTAACCCTAAACCCTAAAACCCTATAAACCCCATAAGCCCTATAAACCCCAAACCCTAAACCCTAGCCCAAAACCCTAAAATGCCCAACACCCCATCAACCCTACACCCTGCCCTGAAACCCCAAAAGTCCTGCATCCTCAGGAACCCGGAAATCCCCCCGGAGGCGCTAGCTGCGAAAGCCCTGATGTAGGGGCCTAAATACTTACCAATACTATTTTGGGGTCCCCGTATTATTATAATTTAATGGGTTTGGGGATAATTTTTGTGCACGATAGTGGGCCCCGAAACCCTATTCTTATTATTAAGGCCCCAACATTAAATTTGCAGCCTCCCCGGCCGCTTGGGCCGGTGACAAGGCCTGTAGTCCTAGGCCACGCAGCTATCTTTGCAGCTCTCGCTGTGCTGTGTGCGTAGAGTCCGAGGGGGTTCCAGTCGGAAACCCTAACCCCCAGTTGCCTACTATATAGGGTACTAGAGCCCCTAAGGCCCTATATAGTAGGTACCTGGAGGGTTAGGTAAAGGCAGAAATGGTTTAGTAAGGTCACGAAACCCTATACCCAAACTGTCAAAACCTTAACCGAGACTCCAAAAGCCCCGAGATTCGGGCTTGTGGCTTTAAGATTCTAGGTTTCATACTAGAGAAGGTTTAGCATCATTGGTCCTAAAGTTTGAAGACGAACACCTTGAACCAGCTTGAACCCCAAATCCTAAACCTTAAGCCCTTATAGATCCCTGATTTATAGACCTTGAACCCCAAATCCTAAACCCTAAGCCCTTATAGATCCCTGTTTTATAGATCCCTAAACCCTAAACCCTAAATCCTAAACCCTAAACCCTAAACCCTAAGCCCTTAGAGATCCCTGATTTATAGACCCCTTTGTTTTGTAAATGCTGGATCGCCTCTCGGATTCTGCGTGCCGTCCGGGCACCCGCTCAGCAGACTCATCCGACGAGCCGGAGGCCGGGCCTACTTGGCGGGTGTTCGTTTAGGGTTTAGGGTTAGGGGTCGTGTTTCATTGCCATGGTTGTCTCAACATGTTTAGACGTAAGGTGGCATTTTAACTGTTGTTTCTCTTCTAGGGCAAGGGGGCTTCTGGATTTGAAGTGTAGGGTTTAAGGCATTTAAGACTTTCTTTGCGCTTCGATAGCACTTTTTGCTGCCTTCAGTCAGGGTTGGGGTCCGGGAGTGCGGTGATTCGGGATTTCGGCGATTTTTGCAGGCTTGGGAGCTAAAAGATGCTTGTTTGCATGCTTTCAGTTTGATAGTGTGCGGGGTTTGGTCTCTAGTAACAATACCTCTTCTGAATCAAAGGTACGATAGTTTACGCCAATGCCTCTTTCTCATCATAGGGGCCCCAATTTAGGGTTAACGGAGTTTTTGTTATGTTGGTGGGGGGGGGGGGTGTTGAAGTGTCATCTCGCTTTGCGCATGATGGGGTTGAGGGTTGAGGGCATTGGCCTCGAAGGTCTAGATTCCTGTCTCGAAGGCACAACCTCGAGTCTGTGTTGAAATCTGGAATCATGAAGCCCGAAGCCCTAAGCCAGCAAATCTTAAGCTACTGTCACCGCCGCAAACCCTACGCCCCCCAACCCCGAAACCCCAAAACCCTAAACTCTAAACCCTATCATCCGTAAAAAATACCCTATCATCCTAAACTGCGACGTTCAGCCTGCACCTGACTTTCTGGGCTCCTATGAGGGTTACTAGAATCACTAGAAGGGCTTAGGGTATATCGAGGCCTTCAGAATTAGACGAGGGCATGTTATAGTGTAACTACCTGAACCCCAAGTGACCCGCCTTTTAAGGACTTACATAAGGAAATCATATTAAGGAACCCCAAAAAGGCGGGTTTCTTGCAGTCCAGGTAAGGGAATAGTATTATTGGCTATTCCGACCCCTTTTTGGTGCGGTTAGTGCTGGGATGTATGAGTTGAACGTGTAAGGTTTGTAGGGTTTGCTAGGGAAGTCTGGGTTTGTGGTCTAGTAGGAGCTTTGAGCATCTACTATCGAAGCTTAAAAAATTACCAATACTATTTTGGGTAGCCTCCTTATTTATTGTTTTACTATAATATATGGTTTAGGTTTAGGGTTTAGGGTTATATAACTCACTCAGGGAGCATGGAGCTCCTTTGGGCCTGCTTGAAGGTTTCATGAGTGCATGGACTGGAGCGATGCCACCTGATACTTGAAGAACCCAGGGATTCCAAGACCCCCTTAACTAAGGCATATGTTCCTTGAGTCATAACAGTACCCATAGGCCCCATAGTAACATAGTAGTTCCTTCTTGTGGCTTATATTTATAATCCTATTAGGGAACCCCCAAAAAGAAACTTGTATGGGACCAATGGGTAAACCCTAAACCCTAAACCCTTTATGGGGCCTATGGGTAAGCCCACCATAATTGAAGGTCTGTTCCTCGCTGAAGGGATATTTCAATCTCTGTGCAGAGGCTGCTCCGCCGGTGATGCGATTGGAAGAGGCGGGCCTTTCTAGAATGACCGTATATATATATATATATACATGCATACATATATATATATATACACACATATTTATATATACACATACATATGTGTATATATATATATATAGAGTGTTGGGCTTTATAGTCCTCCAAGGATTATATGTACTTGCATTGTACAAAGCAGCGCTTAGGTTATCAGTTCCACATGAAGAGCGACCACATTCAAGTTGCGCAGGTATATCAACGAGAAAGATACCTGGAGGGCTTCGGGAGATTGGGGATTTTGGCATCTTTCGTGCTTGGAAGTGGGGGTTCGGAAGATTTCGTCCTACATTCTAGTATTGACGGTTTTTAGTTTTGAAGGACCCCTGTTTAAGGCAGGATCCACCCTTGTGGTTTATAGTATATCTAAGCATTACTCTCACTATATAATTCACAGTTTCCCTAGCTGTACTGCCCGACGGTTTGTACGCGTGATACCACCAGGACTAGGCTAGTGTTTTCCTGTGGCATACTCCGTCAGCAAAACGTTAACCCCTATAAACCCTAAACCCTAAACCCTAAGCCCTAAACCGAAGCCTTAAACCCGAACCCTTAGCTCCAAACCCGAAGCCTTTTGGCCGTGTGCAGATGAACCAATGTCTGACCTCAGCCAGGACCCCTCGCCAAGCGCGGAGTGCGGAGCAGTCTTTACCCGAGTCGGAAGTCAGTGAGCCTCGCGAGAAAGAGCTGATGCTTCAGGGTTTAGGGTTCAAGGGGTTGGGGGTTTAAGTCTAGCAGTTTCGGGTTTTCAGGTTTAGGGGTTCATGGTTGTTGGTTTCAGCGTTTAGGGCGTAGAGATTGTTGTTTTCTGTGTTGGATTGTACGTCGCTCTGCATGGGTTTACCTGTAATCTCAGGTAAAAATCGTCAAGGTATAAACATCATGAGAAGTCAGTTGGAGCCGGTAGTGACCAATTGAAATGCGCAGATTAAGATGGCGGGGCCAGAGATGGATGTAGCCCGGCATTTTCCTGAGGTTCCTTGGTGGGAATATCGTTACTATTATTATTAATATCAGTACTTTTTATTATTACTGTTTCTATATAGAGATAATATGGAGATAATATCTCTATACTAATATTATAAGTATATATCATAAACCCAAAAAGCATCCGTTTTAGGGGTTCATCTACCGCCACTTATTTACCTACTTCCTAAGTCCCCCGACCCTCCAAGTAGTATGAAACCTCGACTGCAGGCACTGAAACCCCGGGCAGTGGATTTGAAAGACGCGCCAAAAATGCTGATGCACTCCCGGCTCAGATGGACAGGAGTAGAGGGTTGTAAATGTAGAGTCATGGGCTGTCCCGCGGCTGCAAGAAGTGGGTTTGGGTTAAATCCACATGCGGTTGATGGTCCCTTTCAGGGTTCTGAAAGGTTGAGAAGAAGGGTTGAGAAGGGTTGAAGAGGTAAGTCACAAGAGGGTTTAAGGTCCTGGCCATCGGCTTCCTCTTATGGCTTATATACGACCCTAAACCCTAAACCCTACGGCTCAAGATTGAAAACCTTGGGGCTTGTCATTAAAAGCTTCTGAAGGCTTCTCCCTAAACCCTAAGCCCTAAACTCTAAACCCTAAACCCTAAATAAACCCTAAACCTGACTTAGAGCCCCCCCATGTTTCAAGTTCCGTGTTGCAGGGCCGCTACGACCCGACGTCCGAAGCTTTAGGGTTCGGGGTTTAGGGCTTCCGGCCTACCCATAGGCCCTAGGCCCCATAGTAGTTCCTTTTTGGGATTGCCTTATAGGGTTCCAAATATGAACCACAAAAAGGAACCACGATGGGGCCTATGGGTATAGTCTCCATTGTCGTTCCCTTTTGCTGGTTAGCTAGTGTAAAGGTTGGGATCCTATAATCTGAAAGCACGGTGGTAAAACCAAAAAAAGGAACTACAATGGAGACTAGAGGTAAAACCAGACTCTGAAGCCCTAAAAACCCCCAAACCGAAGTCTTACCATCTCAAGCACCGAGCCCTCACCACGCCCCACAAAACAAGGAAAAAACCCGAAACCCTAAGCCCTGAAACCCTAAGCAACCCCCACGCCCTGCACCCTGAAAGTCTCATGGACGGCAGTCCGAGCCCGATCTGGACCAGCAAAACTGCATTTCGGGTCCCTAAACCCTAAACCCTAAACCCCTAAACCCCTAAACCCTAAACCCGTCTCTCGTCGCAGACTGGCAGTTTCCCTTCGAGGAGAGGCTGAAGAAGCTGAACTAGGTGTTTAGGGTTCATGGTGCCAATGGGCTGCAGGGGGTTTAGGGTTTTAGGGGTTAGGGTTTTAGGGTTTAGGGTTATGGCCGTAACATAACAATGAACATGACTAAACAGTTAGAATGCAAAGAATGCTGCTAATGAAATTTAATAATGCCTGTTTAGGCCTGCTCCCTTTCAGGGATCTTGACCTTATGCCTACACGATCGCTGCTTTGTCTCTGAACCCTACAACCCTGAACCCTAAACCCTAAATCTTAAACCCTAAGCGCTAAACCCCAAACCCTAAACCCCTAAACCCCTAAACCCTAAACCAACTAACCAACCTAAGCCCTAAACCCTAAACACCCCATGCACCCAGCAGCAGCCCAGGCTTCGCGTCCAAAGATGTCGTGCACTTAGTATGAAGGCTTTTAGGTTCCAGGGTTTAGGTTAGGGTTTAGGGTTTCAGGTTTAGGGTTTCAGGTTTCGGGTTTAGGGTTTTAGGGTCTCAGGTTTAAGGTTTAGGGTCTCAGGTTTAGGGTTTATAGGGTCTCAGGTTTCGGGTTTAGGGTCTCAGGTTCAGGGTTTAGGGCTGTCGGGCTCTAGGGCATTGGGTTTAGGGTTTAGGGCTGTCGGGTTTCAGGGTATGGGTAGTTCTCTAAATCGGGGTGCCTTTTTGGATCCCCACAAAGGCACGGCTCACTTACAAAATCTTACCCTAAACGCGACCCTGATTTAGAGAGCTACCCGGACAGTGTTCAGGGTTTGCAAGGCCCTAAACCCAAAACCCAAAACCCTTAAACCCTAAACCCTAGACCCTAAACCCTAAAACTAAACCCTAAACCCAAAACCCTTAAACCCTGAAGCCCCTTAAGAACAGTACAATCGGCCACTAGCGCTTGCTTCGAGGCCTTGCGGTTCTGCGATAAGGCCATATAGGGGTTCTAAGCATAGGATTCTGTGGTGGGGTTCTCAAAGGGTTCTATGGTGTTTAGGTTTTAGGGCTTGGTTTAGGCCTTATTTTAAACCCTATAAACCCTAAACCCCGTAATTCCCTAAACCCTAAACCCTAAACCCTAAACCCTAAATCCTAAATCCTAAACCCAGCTTGTCCAGATGTGTCTCGATGGTGGGTTTGGGGGGCTCCGGCTTCAACCTACGGCCGTGGACCCTAAGCCTAGAATCCAATAAAATAAACCCAGAGGGTCTATATATAATATTATATATATATATATGTATATATATATATATGTATATATATATATATATACATATATATATATATATGCTGCCATTATGGAATCAGGTCCCAAAAGACCGTCCTTAGCATGGTTTTGGGGACCTATTTCCATCATACTAGTGTAGATGGACCCTCTTGGAAACAAGTACTAATTCAAGCAGTACACACAGGGGAGCCCTAAACTCAAACTCTACATCGGAACACGCAGGCACGAAGTCCGAACCATTCAGCTCGTCGCAGGTTGCCATACGGGTCCACTGCCTGCAGAACCCACGTACCTGCCTACACCTGCTTTAGCTAGCCACGTTGTCCATATTTGTTCGTTCATGCAGCATACCGGAAGTCATCCAAAGGAACAGTTGTTGCTTCACGGATGACTCTTGTTTCAAAGCTTAGAATCTCTGGATACCCTATCCCGGGGATCCAAATAGACTTTAGACCCCAAAGTAGGTACTACCGTATTGGTAGACTCGCAGCCCTAGAGCTCCGTAAATCAGAAAAGCTCCTGTACACCCTAAAGGACGGTTGCATCCCCCTGACCTCCCAAGGAGCAACCACCAAAAGGCGGCGTCTGCATGCTCCCGGAGACTGTTTTCGGTATTATTGCGATGTCTCGAAGTTTTGCAGTCCTGGTTCGGGCCTTCCCCTAATCCACACCGTGAACCTGGTTCAACAGTACCCTTGTAGTAACCTCATCGTACCCCTGTAGTATGCTAAAGCCACCTGAACCACGGGTGCAGGATATTTTGTTGTTGGGTGCCTTCCTGTTCGGATGTTTGCGGCTTCCCTGCAGCATATGTTCGATGGTATCGATGGGGCTGCGGATCTTAAACTTGCGCTAATGCTTTGGGGTCAACATGCCCAACATCTTTCAAGGCTGACACGGGCAAGTTAGTAGTATAGACATGGTGCATCTACTTGGGTTGGTTCCTTCTCAGTGCCACTGGCTTCTTGGTAGTTGCCCTGACACCCAAGGTGGCGCCCCAACCCCAACTCTTTCTGTTACTCTTTCTCTTGCGCTATCTGGAACCAACTTGCCCAGTCCCTTCATCCAGTACTGGCGATGCCTTATGAAAATCTACAAGATGTCTTCAGAAAGTCTCTCTACCAGGACTCTACCAAGCTTTAGGCACGATGCCTCTTCGCAGGTGGCAAGAAAGGAGGGAAGAAAAGCGGGGCCAAGGCAGGTTGTGCACACTGCTGCAGTGCCCTACGCCCCCCACCAAGTTCGAATCGATGTCGGCTTGTGTTTTGTTGTTGTTTTACATTGTGGTCTGTGGCTTTTAACTTTGTTTATAGGTTTTAAAGGTCTGGTGAAGGCTCTAGGGCTTGTTTATAAGTGTTGAGGGGTCCGGGGTGTGGGTCGCGGGAGGTTTTGAATTTAGGTTGACTTTAACTGGGCCGCTCTTCGAGTTTGTCTGCGCACTGACTTCAGAACAGGAACCACGATCCAACTAATTTCTATATTTAGGGTTTAGGGTTTAGGGTCTCTGTCTTTAGGATTGCACAATCATCGGAAGTAAGGCTGAGGCGATGTGCAAAAACGCAGTATGACTTGATTGGGCACAAGCCCCACGCAGAGCAGCCTCAAGCCCAAACCACCCTGAAAGCCTGAACCCTACCCAGAGACTCCAAAACCCCTTAATTAAGGAATATACCTTAAATCATATTAGGGATCCTATTATAATTTAAGGTATATTCCTTAATTAATGGGACAGCTACACGCCAAAACCCTAAACTACTTGAAACCCTAAACACCCGAAAGCCCATGCGCCCAAAAGCATACCTGTCGCCCGAAAGCCTACCGCTTCAAGTAGTTATATACGGAAACCCTGAAAAGGGATTGGAAGAGGCAGGTTCTTTGGGTCACAGGTATTGTTTCCGAAAGGTCTTTAGCTCCTTAATTCCTTTTCTCTTGCCTCGCACTGAGAAGCTTGCATTTACGGTTCCTTTACACAGTCCCTTAAACGGTTTGGGGTTGATTGTGTGGACGTTTAGGGTTTAGGGTTTGGGGGTTTAGAGCTTGAGGGTTTAAGGTTGAGGGTTCAGGGTGTGGGTTTTCAGGGTTTGGCTTGTATAGGGTGTAGTGTTTAGGGTTTAGGGGATTCTGGATTTGGGATTTGGGTTTGTATAGCTTTTGATTCAGGCCGCAAACCCTAAACCCTAAACCCTAAGCCCTAAAACCTAAACCCTGTAGGGTTTGGTGAGGGTTAGGGCTGCAGGATCTCGGCTTTTTGGGGCTTCCACTACAGCCTTCTATAATACCCGTTGCGAAGCCCGGGGCCCATTTTGGAGATAATATAAGGGCCTCAATAACTACCTATACTGTTTTGGGGGTTCCTGATTACAAGTATGTTATAAAGGGTCCCAAAACCCAATTCTAATTATGGAGGCCCCTATATTACCCCTACCCCACAACCCTAAACTCCTATGCCCGACTTTGCGAAGCCGATGCACGAAACCGTCACCCCTCATGCGCAACATCTCCCGCTGCCAGGAAGGCACAAGTGGCAACATCGTTGTCATAGCCCCCCGCTCGATTAGGGTTTAGGGTTTAGGGATTAGGGTTTAGGGTTTAGGGATTTGGGCTACAGGCGTCCGAAGTAAAGTATCATCCTGACGTCTCCAGGCAAACAACGTTTATTATTATTAGTTTGTGGTCTGAAGACCCGAGGATAGAGAATAGTGCTTGAATTGAGCTCTTCCGAGTGATGCGGGATAGGCTCTACTTATGTAGGCGGGGCACATCGGATGCTGCAAATCTACACAGGCAGAATATTCTAGCTCTGCGGGCCCCCATTCAGGAGCCATGTTTTGTCATGTTGGGCTTATAGGTAGCACAGCCGAGCATGGCTCATATAGGTAGTTCCCTGAAACCCTAAACCCTGAAGCCCTAAACCCTAAACACTAAACCCTAAACCTTGACCCCAATCCCTAAATCCTCAACCTAATCCCTAAATCCTGAACCCGAGTCCTAATCCCTAAATCTTGAACCCTAAACCTTTAAAAACCGTTGAGAACTGGAGCTTTGGGAGACTTGAAGACCTTGAGGGGTGGGCCCTAGGATTCTTGGGATCGAACCCTAAACCCTAAACTTGGGGCTCAGTTTTCGGGGCATAGGCCTAAATCTGAGCAGCCATGCCAGGATGCATCATTCCCTAAACCCTATAATCCTATAACCCTAAACCTTAAACCCTTCAGATCCAGAAAGGAGCCCTACACTTTAATTTCAAACCCTGAAACTTGCCCCCCAAACCCTCAAAGCTGCTGATTTCGGGCTCATCGGGCTTCTGGCACGGGGCTGAATACGTAATCTTAAGTTAATTTTCGGGTTCCAAGCCCTAAACCCGACAGGACACTATCAGGAAGTTTGGAGTTACTAAATTAGTACGGGGTTTTGGGGTATACTATATATACTATTAACTTAATATTCGGGTTAGGGTTTCGGTTTCAGGTTTTAGGGTATCCTGTTGCAGTCCCTATGATTTTGATTACCCCAAAGCCCTAGTCTAATTGTTAAGGCGCAAACCCTGCACGGTTTAGGGTTTTAGGGTTTAGGGTTTAGGGTCCCTAAACCCTAAACCCTGAACCCCTAAACCCTAAACCCTACATCTCTAAACCCTACACCCCTAAACCCACTGATCCACGTTTGGATTCCGCTTGAGGCTGCGTTGACTTGAGCCCTCGACCCCCGACCGGCTCCTGACCTATGCCATAGCCTCTTTCCGTGGAGCTCAACCCCAAACCAAGCCCTAAACCCGACAGGACACTATCAGCAAGTAACTAAGGGCCTTGCTAAATTAGAATAGGGTTTTGGGGTCTACTATATACAATAAGGAACCCGCCAAATAGAGGTGCTTATGAAGGCCCTTATATTAGGTTCTGGTAGCTTGAAGCCAAGCCTGACCCGAGCCTCAAACCATCAAGCCGTGAGTGGATGGGCTCTTCACGGTGAGCAAAGTCGGTTTGGGGCTTTGGGTGGGGTTTAGGGGTGCCGTTTGGGTGTTTATCGTTTAGGCTCAGGGTTAGGTTGATGTGCTGGCGGTGAAAGCATAGAACCTTACATGGGTTGATCGCACCAGGGAAATGCCCCTAAGTCCTAAAACCCTAAGCCCTAAACCCTAAACCCTAGCATTCCATCACGAAGACTTTTGGGAAGATCTGTGAACTTCATTATGCATTAGTATTTATGTCGCATTTAGTTGAGGCATCATCATTCTCCAAACCCGGTAGCGACCGCACATGGGTGAGAGTGGGCTTCCTGCGCATAAAATGGGCAGTCCTCTAAATTAGGATACCTTTTTGGGGATCCTTTTTGAAAGGGTGCCATACTATTTCGAGGACCTAGAGAGGGACCCCAAATTAGAGAACTCCCTATGTGCTAGAACTGAGAGGTCGCATCCTCACAGAGGCCCGACATGGGGTGCAAGTGTCCGCGGCCGTTCTGTTAGCCTTGCACCGTATTTCCAAAGGGCTTGTAGGGAGGAGTGGAAGCAGATTTAAGCTATTTCACCACAACTCTTCTCCTAGATACCCCCTAAACCCTAAACCCCTAAGCCCCCCCACGTCATAAATCCCATTTCAGCCGGCTGCTGCTGCCGACCCTAAGGACAACCGTGGCGGCAAGATACAAGAGCGCCGGGAAGCCCAGATCACTCGCGGTGGGAATCTGAAGTTATCAACCAAGAGAGCCCAATACCCCTTAAATAAGGAATATAGCTTAAATTATAGGGGCCTTAATACTATGATTTAAGGTATATTCCTTAATTAAGGGTTATTGGGCTCTCTGGGAAACGGTTTCATAACTTTCTTAGCCAGTGCAAGAGCACCGCACTTGTTGGCCATATCTATATTTGGCCTAACTTGTTTGGGCCCGGTTATTGAAGAAGAGAGATTTCTGTAATGTAGGGGCCTTAGTGATTAAATTAGCATAGGGCTTTGGGGGTATATTATACTATAGCTATGAGAAGGAACCCCCCCCCAAAAAAAAACATAGTATAATAGGTAATTCTTAAGGCCCCTATAGAGGCTCTAGATAGGCTTTAGGGTTTAGGGGTTTAGGGCATTTTTTAACGGTCCTCTAAATCAAGTCCAGAGAATGCTCAGTTTGAGCCTGCAGCTTCTGAGGCCCGGAAACTCTCCATTCTAAGCCTTCAGAAAAAAGTTTAGGGTTTAGGGTTTTGGGTTTAGGGAAACCTTTCCTTGCTTTGCCGTACCTTTTCCATACTACAAGGGGGTCGGAATAGTGGACCATTATGGTATCCCGCACCGTCCCTGTACTTATTGTCTAGTATACCCCCAAACCCCAAACCCTAAACCAGAACTACTCTAATCGGTAAGGCCCTGACATTGCCCCGAACCCCTAAACCGACTTCAACACTCAGGCCTGCTTGGAGGATCATGAGTTTGGGGCTTCGGGTTTAGGGGTTCAGAGGCTTTGGGTTTAGGGTTTAGGGGTTTAGGGGTTTAGGGTTTAGGGGTTTAGGTTTTGGGGTTACTGAGAAGGCCGCGGCCAGAAATTGAGAAATAGCTCCATGCCCTGCTTCTTGGGTGAGTTTCCCATACCTTAGCCCACCAGAACCTACTTTCTTGTCGGGCCCCCCCATAAATCCCATATTAGGGTTTATAACACAAGAACCTACAAACAAGTGGCTTTTGGTAGGTTAAGGTAGAGCCCAACATCCCATGAATGGAGACCAGGACCGAGGCTGTGTGTTTCTGAAGCAGGGGCTATTGCGCTCTTTGACTTTAAAGGCCTGTAGAAGTGTGGACAGCGTAGACAGCCTACTTAAAGGATCAAGGCACTTAGTATGTATGGTTATAAGTACCCTAATTAGGGTTATTAGTAGATATAACTATACTGTAGTTACCATACTTATAGCCCTACTTACTGAGTCCCCTGATCCTCTAAGTATCCCTACTAATCAGTCCCTCGTGTCCCCCTTCGAGCGCTGAGCTCTAAGAACCTATTTCTGGACCCTGAATCCCGGAACTCTGCAGCCTAGAAATTCAGAAAACAGCCTAGAACTCGAGAAGAGAAAACCCTAAGCCCTAAACCCTAAACCCGGTAGACGCGAAGGCTACGACGTGGACAAGAAGAAGATCGGTGAAGGGTCCTACGGAACTGTCTGCGTCTGCGTCAACAAGGCGGTGAGCATATAGAGGGTTTAGGGTTTAGGGTTTAGGGTTTATTTTAGGGGTTTAGGGGTTTAGGGGCTTTGGGTTTAGGGTTTGGGGTTTAGGGGTTTAGGGTTTAGGGGTTTAGGGGTTTAGGGTTTAGGGTTTAGTGGGGTCTGAAGAATGAACGGTGATATAAGGGATCGTTGTAAATATGAAGTAATATAAGGCCCTGCGCAACTGCCACTACTATTCTTGGGGCTCCTTACTATAGTTATAGTATGATGTACCCCAAAACCCTATTCTAATTATTAAGGCCCCTACAAAAACTTGTTCCTACACATCTACCCTCAACCCGAAAGCCCTAAGCCCCGAAAAACTAGGACCCGTATAGTAAGTAACCCTAAACCCTAATTATAGCATCCGTTTTAACCCTTATCGCAGTAAGCCTCATTGTGCCACCTCTTTGGACTTCGAACTCCTACGCCCTTTTAGGGTTTAGGGTTGAGGGTTTGCCCTAAACACCAAGCCGCAGAAGCATGAATGTCCAAACCCCCATCAATAAGCCCTAAACCCTATGCGTAGTAACACCATCCTCCAGGACTCCTCATACCTTTATAGCAGAGAAAGCCCCCAACACCTCTAGTCGAAGTATTGAATTAAGGCAGTTTTTGGACCTTAAGCCATGTTAACGGGGTATCGGGCCTTAGGCTTGTCTGGGCTTAAGGGCTTCGAGGGATCTTCGAAAGACGTAACCTTTATGAAACGGTTGGCACTACAAAGTTCTCCGGCTCGACGTGTACCATTGGGAGTCCTTCGTTGCTCAGGGGTCACTGGTATTTGGAAATTCGGATGGGGGTCAAGGGCACGCCACAAGCCTTCGCTAAAGGGCGTAAGATGTGGTTTTGCTTCCTACTGTTGCTGATATAAATCCTGCATTACCTTAAGATTATAAGGAGGACCCTAAACTATGGGAATTATGGTATACTCCTTATTATTAATGACTGCAGGACTTATAGCATCAACCGCATCTCATTCAGGGAGAGGGGATGACGAACCGGGCGTCTACAGGAGGACGCCCCTAAACCCTAAACCCTAAACCCTAAACCCAAAACCCTGTAAGAGAACCTGCGGTCCGAAGATCGAAAACCCCGAGACCCGGGACGCCTGGAAGCCCGAAAGAAGTAATAGAGGGGCCTTGGGGATTAGAGTAATGGGGGTTCCTTAAAAGGGTTCCTTAAAGGGTTCTATATAGGCTACTATAAGGGTTTAGGGTATAGGGGCCTTAAGAATTAGAATAGAGTTTGGGGTCTATAGCACTAACTATAACTACAACAGGGAACCGCCAAAAACCCTATTCTAGTTATAAAGGCCCCTACATTTGGCCCCTAAACCCTAAAACCCTAAACCTTAAACCCTAAACCGCTAAACCCCAACCCCTAAACCCTAAACCCTAAACTCCCCTCCGCCCTTGTCTCCCCGAAGCCTTAAAGCTTGTAGGGGTCTGAGGCCTTTGAACCCCACCTCCGGACCCCCACGGCTTTAGGGTCTAGGGCTTCAGGGTTTAGGGGTTTTGGGGTTTGGGGTTTAGGGTTTAGGGGTTTGGGTTTCGGGTTTAGGGGTTGAGGGTTTAGGGTTTACGGGTTTAGGGTTTAGGGGTTTAGGGGTTTAGGGTTTAGGGTTTAGACTTGAGGGTTTAGGGTTTAGGGCTTACAAAGTTAACATGCGTCTTGCCAGAGGAGACGAAGCAGAAACGGCTGGGTGCTAAGATTATTGACAGCTGAGCAGTCATTCAGATTTCGTGGTATTTTTTGTAGTCCTGTGCGCTTTGAGTTAGTGCTGTTGGGTTTTGTGATTCACACGGAGTCGCGCGACATCTAACCCCAAGTTCGTACAGCCTTGCAACTCCAATATTCCGAAGCACCAGTCAGCTGCTAACCCCGTGGGACTGGCACAACAGTGAGCATTTTCACGGACTTCCGAAGTGCAATGAGGGGTCCAAGAAGTCCTTATTTTTGGTTTTAGGTACCCAAAAAGGCCCCAAAGTCCTTAAATAATAGGTACTTGGACCCGTAGGGGGTACTTGTATGCCTGATCCGAAGGATCGGTAGCAAGGAGGCTTGCTCAAAGCAGAAGAGGCAAAATCCTGAACCACACCGGTGGATCCAATAGCCTACGGTTTTTAGAGCAAGACCGTCAGCTAGACACCATAAGCAGGTCACAGGCTACTAGTTTGTAGGGGTTGGGACGATCGGCAAATCCCTGACCCTTTCAACCCTAAACCCCAGATGCCATGCAGCCATGAAAAGTTGGCTAAGGGCGGTGAAAGCTCTTAGCAAGACACAGATGAAGAACATCGAGCAACCTGGCTGTGGGTAGAGTTCTAATTAGGTAGGCCGCTGGGGAGGTTTATGGTTATCCAAGCCGGGCTATACAGGATACAGTAGTGAGCATTTTCGGACGATTTCCAGCTGAAAGGACGTGCTTTATTAATGAGATCGTGGCATTGCGAATTGTGCTCCTGCATGTTGCTTAGCATGGCTAAGTTTGTTTATCGGTCGTTTGCTCCGCGCATCCCAAGCACTGAGCCTTACATTACTCCACACGTAAAATGAAACCTAAGCCTTTAACTCTCAACATGAAACATGGAGGCATGTCAGCATGAACTACTGATGTTTCGACCATCCAGCCGATGCTGTCAGACTATTGGCCAATGGGGTTCAGTAACTTACCACCCTAAACCCTAAACCCTAAATTTTTGGAGCACGAGTTGAGGATTGAGGCTTTCGGGATTGGATTTAGGATTCTTGGCTTCGAGGTTCCAAGTCGGATTTTTGGTTTCTCGCGCTGTACGATGCGTTGCATGCTACAGACGGCAGTGCACAACCCACCCATCTGCTCTGACGGCCTAGATTGCAAAAAATTGAAACCCTGTGCCTAAACCCTAAACTATAAACCCTTAAGCTTTAAAACAAAACCTTAAGCCGACAAAAGCACCACAAGCAGCACGTTGGGAGTACCGTCCCTTCTCCGCAACGGCTTTCGCCCTTCAGGATGTTTGGGGCTTTGCTTTAGGGCGTATAGGGTGATTTAGGTTCAGGGCTCTAGGGTATTGGGGGTTTAGGACGGGTTTAATAGTGTAGCTTTCTGTGGGATTTGGGCGAGACCGCACCCAGCATTCCAGTGGTCTAGCTGATATATGGATGGCCCGAATATGGCTATCATCATCCGTTATCTCTTGTAATCACCCGACGCCTCACCAAATTTTTCGAGCCAGAATGAAGAAACATGATAGTTCCTTCTGGCAGCTTAAGTGCAGCTTTCTGTTGATGGGGACCCTCGACCCTAAGTCCTAAAGCAGCCTGCTGTATCGAGGCGTGCGGGCGATTTGTGAGAATTCTTGACTTGGATCTTTCGTTCAGGGTCCTAGAGGTCTTAAGAAGAAGTAATCATTGAAATAGGGTTCCTTCAAAGGGGTCCTGGAAAGTCGAAATTGGAATAGGGTATTGGGGTCCAATCCGGTTCTTAGAAGTTCTTGTAAGTCATGCAGTTGACATTTAGCGTTTCTGGTTCAGGTAGAACCCAAACCTATCCCCCCAAGAATGAAACTCTCACTGGCCCCATCGCTGACCCTTTGCACCCTGCGCTCGACATCAGCCTGCAAAGCCTGAGCCCGACCCTTGCGGATCTTCAAAGCGCGGAGGCCCCTAAACCCTAAACCCTAAACCCATCCTATCCCGCCAAGCCGCGGCCATCGCTAAGGAAGTTCAAGGAAGAGATCCGGATCATGACGATCATGGACCGGCTTTTTATGAGGGTTCGAGGGTGTAGGACAGGCCCGTAAGTCTCTTTGTTCTTTTTGCCCCCTGAGTTGTCAAGATCCTAGTCTTGGGCCCTTATGACTTAGTGGTTACCAGAAACTCGCAGCTTTGGTCTGGTCGGGGTTTAGAGGCTTACCCTAAACCCTAAACCCCTAAACCCTAAACCCTAAACCCTAACCCAAGCTTAGGCTTCGGGGGGTTCAGGACATGCCTTGAAACCGGATTCAGGGCCTTTAGAGTCTGAGGTTTGGGGCCGGTTGAGGGGAAAAAGGGAGGTTAGCACCTCCCAACCCATCCAGGATGCCGCCAGGGTCGGCGGACCCTAGACCGGTAAACCCGTAAACCCTAAACCCCTAAGCCCTAAACAGAAATCCCCTAATAAACGCCCAACCCTTGAGCCCTAAACCCTAAACCCCCAACCCTTGAACCCTAAACCCTTAAATCCCTAAACCCCTGAACCCTAAACCCCTAAACCCGAAAACCCGAAAACCCTAAACCCTAAACCCCCCAAACCCCGAAAACCCCAAACCCTAAGGAGACCCAAAACGGCTTGTGGGGACTCTTCGTCTTCAGGGTTTCTAGAGAGCGTGTTATAGAAGCCTCAATGATTCCCAACATCATTCCCAGGGTTCTTGATTTCTTGATTACAATTGCCCTTTAGGGTTTAGGGTTTAGGGTGTAAGGCTCTAAGGCCTCGTAGTTTCAGGCATTTGGGCCCAAAAGACCATACTTTGTGATGCTTTTGGGCTATTCTGAGCCTTAGGGTCATACTCTAGAGGAGCCCAAAGCCGTCTTCTAATTATGAAGGCCCCTACAGTAGGGACTTCAGATTCGTCAGTGCTTACCTGAAGGCTCCTAGGAGGGTCTTCGGCTTTGGGGGCTGGGGTTTGAGATCTCGCTGCAAGGGTCCAGGAGCCCTAGGGCAAGGGCACTTGCCCAGAGGGGTTCTCGTTTCCATTGTTTTGGGGGTGTTGAGGCTTTGGGTTAGGGCCCTGTTCTCTGCGACCCTGAGGCCTGAAATCCTAAGGCATCAGAGTTTTGGCGAGGTGTTGATGGGGAGGCAGAGAAGGCACAGGAACAACATCGCTGCGATCGTCAACTCTGATGAGGGCTCAGACCCTGAATTGCAGCACCCTTTTGGTTACCCGATTATCGTAGCATGCTAACCATAAAAGTGTGTGCTCAAAAAAGTAGCCAGAATTCAGGGTGCGGGTGGGCTTGATATGCGTGTTAAAAGGCAAGTGTCTTACATTGTAGTCAGCCGAAACCTACAACCCATGGAGTCGGCGATACCCATAGGCCCCACAGTAGTTCCTTTTTGGGGTTCATATATAGAATCCTATAAGGTAACCCCAAAGAGGAACTACTATGGGGCCTATGGGTAGTACTCCTAGGAATTTGAGTTGTTTAGGACCTCGAAAGACGATGCGCAGCTTGTCAAAAGCACGCTTCGGACCCTAAACCTAAGCCCATAGGCCCCTAAAGAGTTACTTTTCGTAGCTTATACTTAGGATCCTAGTAGGGAATCCCAAAAAGGAGCTACCGTGGGGCCTATGGGTAAACCTTAAACCCTATGAACCCTGAACCCTAAACCCTAAACCCTAAACCAATGCCTATGGGTAAACCCTGAACCCTGCGATTCGGATCCACCAAAGGCCCAACCCTCTCAGCCCGAAGCCCAAAGTCCCACACCCTGAAGCCCCAAACCTTTAGGGTTTAGGGCTAAGGGTT
>CAJNDV010004002.1:31784-48486 GCA_905221635.1 Symbiodinium sp. CCMP2456 | reverse complement strand
CTTGAGGTTTCAAGGGTTTGGGGTTTTTCAGTGGCATGCCAGAAACATCGACTTAATTACCCTCGTCATGATAATAGTATCAGTAGTAATGATAGTTCAAAAAGCGTGTCTTACTACTATCATAGCCATAAGAACACGCATAATGGCTTATGCGCTTCAGAGCATGTACCCACCTTCCTCTAAAAGACAACAACCTCGACAATTTCAGTGAGCATGCCGCAGCGTGGTAGAAAAGGGCTAGGGGTATAGCATACTATACCTCAATACAAGATAAGCGCTAACGCTATTACTAACTATTCCGATCTCGATGCTACATTTCAGCCGACTACCCCTTCGATACCTAGGTTCCCCAGTGACCCCTAAATAATAAGGGTACCCTTTTTCCTGCTGTTTGGTTTCATGAGGGGAACCCAAAAAGAAAAAGGGTACTACTGGGGAACCCTAAATCCTAAACTCTAAAACCCTAAACCCTATAATCTCTTTTAGCCCGAAAACCCTAAACCCTAAACCCGGCCCCAGATCAATCCTGCACGCGCCCCTGGGCCCAACCAGGAAGGTCGGCATTGTTGCCGAGCCCGCCACCAAGCCCACCACCGAGCCCACCTGCCAGGACGGACGCCCCAAGGGCCCCACTTGGAGGGTCGGGGGACGTAGTAAGTAGTTATTTTGTAGAGTCAGAAGTATCATAACCCCAATTAGGATCCCAATTAGGGTAGTTATAAGTCTACTTTCTACCCATTTACTAAATCCCCCGACCCTCCAAGTAGAGCCCTTATGGTCCATAATTGTGGGTATGTAGGGTACATTCGAGGGTAGTTGGG
The DNA here is from genome assembly GCA_905221635.1 of Symbiodinium sp. CCMP2456. Lineage (NCBI taxonomy): Eukaryota > Dinophyceae > Suessiales > Symbiodiniaceae > Symbiodinium > Symbiodinium sp. CCMP2456. Next base: position 47,665 of record CAJNDV010004002.1, on the reverse strand, counting down.
GGGTCCAGGTGCATCACAGATCCTAAGCCTCAAACCAAACCCTCGACCCCAAACCTTGCCTTGAACGACTGGTTTCAGGGGTCATGTAAACCTCCAGAACGAACTCTTAAGAAACAAATGCGTGACACCGTGGGTGATATGTGCTGAATCAGGCGACCACCACATCCCGAGCCGGGGTCCAAATATGTCCAGACCGTAATATAGGGGCCTTAAGGGTTTTTGGGGCCCATTATACTATAATTCTAATAAGGAACCCCAATATAGTACCCTAAATAGTAGGATCCTTATTATAAGGACCCCAAATAGGATACCCTAATTTTCGGAAACTCCCAAATAGTACCGGTAGTTATTTAGGCCCCTAGATTAGTTGAGTCGTTGGGATTTCTCGAAGTCTTTACCCATCAGCCGAAGGTCGTCGAAACTCGGGCCTCTTTGGGGTTCCCAAACCATACTTGGAGGATCATGGGACTTATTAGTAAGTAAGGTTATAAGTCCCCTAATTGGGGTTATAAGTATAGTTACCTTAGTTATAGCCATACTTACTAAGTCCCATGATCCTTTAAGTAGGGGGTTTAGGGTTTAGGGTTTAGGGTGCCGCATTAAGAGTAGAATGTTCTAGGGTGCTCAATCACACTCAGAGACCATGATTGCGACAGTTACCCAGCTCAGGCCCCCAAACAGAAAACTGGGATAACATACAAAGTATTGTTTCGACTGTACCCAGCTGCAGCCCTCGACCCTGCACTTATTCATTGGAACACTGTCGAGGTCAAACACGAACCCCACGCAATGCCCAGAGCTGACAATTCGGGGTTCTCCTCGAAAAGACCAAAGGTTGAAATACTCTACTCTGAATGATAACTACGGTTGATGATATAAATCCTGCATTACCCATAACAAGGAATGTACCACAATTCCCATGGTTTAGGGTCCTTGAGGCAATGCAGGATTGAAATCATCAACAGTAGAAAACATATGTTTGAACCCTAGGACCCTGAAGCGAACCCTGAAACCCCTTCAAATGGGGTGGAGGGCTTTTCCCTTTACTGGAACCCTCAACAAATCCCTACTACACAGAACATCACACTTGGAATAGTACTGTGTACTACCGGCGTATGTATATGTATGTGGGTATGTATGTGTGTCTATAGAGACTGCTGTAACCTAACCTTTGACGCTGAACCCTAAACCCTACATTTGTGTTGACGATGTTATGCAACTCTCTGGGCACTTCTCAAAACGCGGCCGTGGCGATGGAAGCCCATGGCAAGGACCCCCACACCCCCGAATACCAACAACGGAGCCGGTTTAGGGTTTAGGGTTTAAGCCGATGTGGAACCCAGAAGCCCGAATGATGAGAACGAACTTCCACCAAAACCCAAACCCCTAAACCCTAAACGCTACCCATTCTCCAAAAGCCGCAAGCGGCAGAAGCCCCATGCGCTAAATCCCCAAAACCCTTAGTCCACTAGAGTCCTAATAAAAATTCCCCGGCGCAACACTTTAGAGAACCCCGTATACAACCCTGACGAGCCCTTTAAAAACTCTGGATACATCCCTGTAAAGAACCCCTGGCCTTGGGATTTGAAGAACCCCAAACCCCTAATGTGCCTAAATAATTAGAATAGGGTTTGGGGTCCTTTAGAATATCATTAGAATAAGGAACCCCCAAAATAGTGCATGTACGTACTTATTAATTAGGCCGCTATAGTAACTCCAATAGAGACCTTGTAATAACACCCTTACACAACCTAGACCCTAAACCCTAAAAGAAATCTTTGAAGAACCTCTTCCAGAACCCCAAACTAAAATCCTCAATGGAACCCTTGTACATACCACCCTAAACCCTAAACCCTTTAATCGAAAAGGTTAGATACACCAGAATCTACAGTAGATGATACGAAGCCCCCCCCCCCCAACTCTCATTCTGGGATACAAGGTTCAAGGTCAACTTAGCGTGGATTCTACTGCAAACCCCTAAACCCTAACCCCAAACCCTATGATTTAAAGAAGCCCTAAACCCTAAACCCTAAACCCTATGATTTAAAGAAACCCTTAACCCTAAACCCTGAAGCCTATGATTTAAAGAAACCCTAAACCCTAAACCCTATGATCTAAAGAAACCCTTAACCCTAAACCCTATGATTTCAAGAAACCCTAAACCCTGAAGCCTATGATTTAAAGAAACCCTAAACCCTAAACCCTATGATCTAAAGAAACCCTAAACCCTAAACCCTATGATTTCAAGACACCCTAAACCCTAAACCGTTTGATTTAAAGAAATCCTAAACCCTAAACCCTAAACCGTTTGATTTAAAGAAAGTTTAATCCGACCGAAGGGGGGGCACCTGAGGGGCCCGAGCCGACGCGGCCCCGAGCCGGCGGCTTATGGACCCTGGGCCGTGGCAAAGGGGTTTAGGATTTAGGGTTTATAGAGTTTAGAGTTTAGGGTTTAGGGTTTATAAGGTTTAGGGTTTGATTAGGGTCTTAGTAAGTCGGTTATAAGTAGGGTTACAATTGGGGTAACTCCAGTTAGGGTACTTATAACTCGTTTAGGGTTTAGGGTTGACGGTTCCCCCTAAACCCTAAACCCTAAACCCCTAAACCCTAAACCCTAAGTCTAGGGTTTAGGTTTAGGGGTTTAAGGTTTAGGGTTTAGGGATGTTTCGGATTTTCTGGGGGACGGGTTGTAATCTCTGGGTCGGAACCCTTAGAAAAGGGATGCTTTACCTAGAATGGGTATTGTGGGGGTTTCGTCCAGGGGGACATAAAACCCCTAAAACCCTTTCCTAACCCCCCCTAAACCCTAATGACGCTTCAAATGCCTAAGCGGCCCTAAATCCTAAACCCTAAACCCTAACCGGGGACTTTGGCCCTGGTAGGGCTTTCAGGTCCATACTCCGAGGGTCGAGGGACTTCTTCAGTAGCTACCTGAACCCACCAGAACCTACTTTTCTGTCGGGTCCCCATAAGTCCCATATTAGGGTTTATAACAAGAACCTACAAACAAGTGGGTTTTGGTAGGTTAAGGTAGTTTGCAGAGTGATAAGCATCATAATAAACCCAGTTAGGATCCCTTGAAGGGTACCTGTAACTCTACTTGTTGCCTACTTTCGAAGTCCCCCGACCCACCCTAAGCCCTAAACCCTAAGCCCGGGTGTGAGGCTTGAGCAGTTTAGGGTTTCAGGGTGTTCTGGCTTTAGGGTTTAGGGGTTTAGGGTTTGGGGTCTAGGGTTTATGGCTTCAGGGTTTCAGGGTGTTCTGGGTTTAGGGTTTAGGGGTTTGGGGTTTAGGGTTTGGGTTTAGGGTTTAGGGTTTGGGGTTTCAGGGTGTTTGGAGTTTAGGGTTTAGGGTTTGGGGTTTAGGGTTTAGGGTTTCAGGGTGTTCTTGGTTTTTGGCCACCAGGATTGGTGGGTTGAGGATTCAGTGCTGACCTTAACCTACCAGAACTTACTTTTTCGTAGGCTCCCTGTAAAGTCCATATTGGGGCTTATAATAAGAACCTACAACAAAAGTAAATTTTGTAGGTTAAGGTAGGGTTTAAAAGATAAGGGCTGAGGGGCTTAGGGTTAAAGGGTCTGGGGTTTCAGGGTGTACGGCTTGTGGATTTTATGACAGGAAAGCATATGGCCTTTGTATAAGGTTACGAGTATGTGCCCCTATATGGACCCTTAGCCTTAGCCCTTTCTAGGGAGGTACATATACGGTATATAGTAGGTGCATAAGGATCCCAGGGTTAAGGGCCGATGCTAGGGGCCCATGGTCTCAACCTCCAAAGTCTTTTTGCAATCGTAGGTCAAAGGGATGAAATAACGTGGTAACTCCTGAATGTCTCGGCGCGCCCAGTGATACGAGATATAGGTTTCTCAGACGGCGGGTGGAGGGTTTAGTCTAGTTAGCATAGAGATTGCAAGTTCGGAGTACGTAGCCGTATGGGTGCAGAAGTTGGGCACCGCAGTCCTTACTTGTGAGTAGTAAAAGGCAAGGCCCCAACTGCAGTCGAAGATGCCTCCACGTCTAGTGACCCTCAACCAGTCTTCCCGCATGTTCTGACCGGGATTTGGGGTGTAGAGTAATATAGGGGCCTGAATGATTACCTATACTATTTTAGGCTTATTATACGTATAGGATAATATACCCCAAAACCCTATTCTAATTAAGGCGTCTACAGTATTCTTTTCGATCGGAGGGGGTTAAGGTCTTAGGGAGGAGTTTGGAGAGGCGGCTTTGAGGGCAGGGCTAAACCCCAAACCTACACCCTTAAACCCTATAAGCCCCTAAACCCTAACCCCTAAACCCTAACCCCTAAACCCTACCTTAAGAACCCAAAACCTACTTTTTTGTAGGGTCCCTATAAATCCCATATTAGGGTTTATAATAAGAACCTACAAGAAAGTGGGTTTGGGGTTCTTAAGGTAGATCCTAAACCCTTGCGCTTTAGGAGGGCAGGGTGACTGTAGGATTGAGCTTCGGATTGAACTACCCGAGGTGCTGTGTATTACATGCACAAGAACAGCTTCTGCCACAGAGTCCAGCCGGCCAGTTTTGATGGTGCGCAACGCTGCGTTGGCTATGTAGCGACAGAGCCTTCGGTAGTTGGTAGTTGCAGATTCATTCCTCTTTAGGGTTAGCGTTAGTTACCGTTATGAGCCTTATAGAAGGTCTATCTACCTTATACAGCCTTATAGAAGCCCTATATACCCTAAACTCCCCACCTGTAGTTTCCTTTAATTAAGGGTTTAGGGTTAAGGGAGGCGCCTGGGTCTCGATCGTCACCAATCAAGGAAAATATGCAGGACTAGACAACGCGACCCCTAAACCAAAACCATCTAAAGCCTAGTGAGAGAGGGATCCTTCACCGAATTGTGCCCTCCCTAAACCCTAAACCCTAGACTCCCTAAACCCTAAACCCGAAACCCTAAACTCTAGCCCCTAAACCGTAAACCCCTAAACCCTAAACCCACTTTCAAAACCTACACCCTAAACCCACCCTCTCCCCCGCTCCCGATGTTAGGAGCTCCAGAGAGGCACTCTCTTGGCAAAGATCTCGTTCAGGGGTCTTAGGGCTTATATGTAGAGTTTATAGTAGCCTTTTGTAGTAGGGTTTGCAGAGGTTTTAGGGCTCATGTAGAGTAAATTGTAGAGCTTATGTACAGTTTACAGATGTTGAAAGAGTACATGATAGTATGTAGGGTGTAAGGCTTAGAGCGGGGTTGTCAGCTGGTGACCTGATGCTGTTGCGTTCTCCTGCTTGATGTCCTAATGATGTGGTGCATTGTGCACGGCCGGAGCCGTCAAGGTCAAAGCACCGCATGTAAGGACATCGCTGAAGTCTGCAAAGGGTGTCGCTAAGCGCATCGCAAGAGAATGCTGTTTGCACACCACGGAACACGGAGCAAACCTGACGCTCATTTCCGACCAGAAAGAGCGCCAGCTGAAGCGCCAACAGCAAGCGACCAGCAATCCGCAGGGCACCTTTGTTTCAGAATCGAAATGGACAGGCTTGGATCGGCAGGAGATGATTCAACGATAGCTTCGTTCAATGTCATTCAAGAAGTGTGCTCACCCCCTCACCCCGCAAATCCTAAACAAATTAGACCGAAGCACTAGTTGTGCATTTTGCCCTCGATGCTTAAATGGCGACAATTTCCCATTTACTATACCATCGTCACGATGCAGGGTTTCCGATCTACCCCCACTCGCGCTAAATCTCACAAAGTCGCAGACCCGAAAGCCAGCACCTGGTTCTTTCGCAAGTTTGCATGCATGGGCAGTTGTCTAAACTAGCGTCCCCTTTTAGGTCCCCAACATCGTACGGCACCCTAATAAACAGGACCCTAAACGAGATCCTAACTTGAAAAACCCTAAACCCTAAACCCCTAAACTACCTTGGAAAGCCAGGATCTAAAGCCAGAGAACTTCCTCTTCGCGACGAAAGAGCCGATAGAGAAGTCACGGTCTCAAGATTCGCAGATAAAGTAATAGGGCCCTAAATGGTTTAGGTTTGGGGTTTAGGGTTTAGGGTTAAGTTCAGGGTCAAGCATTTCGGGTGTAAGGTTGGGCAGTTGGGCTCAGGGTTCCTTACAGAAGCTTAAATAATTGCCAATGTTGTTCCTTAGGGCGGGGTTCCTGATTCTAACTATACGTACTATCCTGTGCTACACCCCGAAGCCCCATTCTGAACGTTAGATCTCTGAATTAGCCCGAATTCGATTTTTGGCTTTGGAGTAAGTATGAGACCTTGATACGATTGAAGATCTATGGCAGAGCATATAGTCTACTTGAGGTGTTTGGCTTTTTTTTGTTTCGGGGGTTGGGGCTTTCGTCTACTGTCGGTGTTTAGTTGCTTTGACTTTGAATTGACTATGACTAGCCTTTACCCGGGTTTCGTTGAGGGTTCTTTCTGCAGCACAGGGCTCCGAACCATTGCAGAACTCCCCCGCAAGACCTTGGGCTTAACGGTTTGTGGGTCCCTAGTACTCCAACACCCAGCCTTCTGACGGTTTGGACCTCGTCTCTTCTGAAGAAGTTTAGCCTGTCCTGACTATCTGACAATCTCTTCAGGTACTGGGGGAAGTAAGCTAGAAAACCAACCATTCGAAACCACGGTTCTGCCAGGTTGGAAGGTCCCATTCAGATCACTCCCCAATGAGCCTTCTACTGCACATATAGCGCGCATGAAGGCGGTAAAAGGTCAGCCACTCACTGAAAACTTGACCTACTATAGGGGCCTTAATAATTCGAACAGGCTTTTGGGGTGTACATTGTACTATAAGTATAATAAGGAACTCCCAGAACCTTATTCTAGTTATGAAGGCCGCTACATTACGACGGATCTACTAAGGCCCAGAAGGCCTTGTAGAAAGACTTCAGAGAAGCCTCTGAAAAGACCCTAAAAACCCTAAACCCCAAACCCCGCAATTTTCCGAAAGCAGTTCACGCTCGATGAAATTAGGGTTGACTTTGGGTGTAGAGGCCTGCAACACTCCTTACAACCACCACCCTAAACCCTACCTTAACCCACCAAAACCTACTTTTTTGTAGGGTCCCTACAAATCCCAAAATTAGGGTTTATAACTTGGTAGGTTAAGGGTAAACCTTGTGCCCTACTATCAGCCTCGACTTTGACCCTAGGCTTTCAGCTGCTAGTTCCCTGGAGCCTTCAAGCAACGCCCTAACCCTAAACCACATTCTCCCCAAACTTGCCTACATCCCAAAACTTTTTCACTATAGCCACCAACCCACAAGACCCAATACACCTTAATTAAGGAATATGCCTTAAGCTATAGGGGCTGAATATTGCTATCCAAGGTATGTTCATTAATTCAGGGGTATTCCCAGACCCCCAAAAGGATCTACAAAATAGATCCCCTAAGGGGGTTCCTATAAAGTACCCTTTAGTAGTTAGGGTCCCTAATTAGGGGATCTATGTTTTAGATCCTTTTGGGGATCTGGGTAAGGGGTATTGGGGCTTTCTGGGACCTCTAACCTCAACAGCCTTCAGGCCTAGGTTCCTACTTGGAGGGCCGGGGGACATAGTAAGTAGCTCTTTGGCCGAGTTATATGGGTCTTGGGTTTGGGGTTTAGGGTTTTAGGGTTTAAAGCTTTTGGGTCTAGGGTTCAGGGTTTTGGGTTTAGGGTGTAGGGTTTAGGGTTTAGGGTTTAGGGTTTAGGGTTTAGGGTGTAGGGTTCAGGGTTTAGGGTTATATGGGTCTAGGGTTTAGGGAATTACCCGATGGGGACCTCTTCTAGGGAACTTATAACTCTACTTAGCACCTACCTGCTAAGTCCCCCGACCCTCTAAGTAGTACACCCTAAACCCTAAACCCTAAACCCTAGTACACCAGAGCCCCGGCACCGAAGCTACAAAGAGCGCCAAAGGACTCCAAACAACCCCAAAACAACCACGAAAAAAGCCTTGTGCCCCAACCGGCTTCGCCTAATATACGGGCCTACATAAATACCCATATCTTGGGTGCTCCTTATTAAAAGTGTAGAATAATGGACCCCAAAACCCTATTCGAATTATTAAGGCCCCTACATTAAAACCCAAAAACCCTCTTCTCAACCACCAAAGGACCGTAAAACAACAGCGAAACGCATGCTGAGCCCTAACCCCTCCCCCCTCAAAGGCCGAAGTCCTATACTCACAACAACCAAAAGACCACTAAGCCCTGACCCCGCCCCTCCTTGAAATGCTGAAGCCGAAGCCTAAGCCACCCTTCTGCGACCTTAAATAAACCCTCGTTGTATGGCCTAAGCAACGAAAACAAAAGCAACAAGGACCGTCTTACAGGAACCCCTTAAACGTAGCCTCATACAGCCTAAAGCCTAACCTAACAAGGACCCACCTCAAGATCATCGACTTTGGGTTGGCGTTTGAATTTAAGAAAGATGTGGCACGCCCTGACGTGCTTGGGTTTTTTTCAGGAGGTTTTGCGGCGGGGTTCAGAGTTTTCGGGTTTAGGGTTTTGCGGCTCTGGGGGTTATGGGTGTTTAGGGTTCAGGGTTCGTAGGGTTTGGGGCGTCGTTTTCATGGTTATAGGGCGCCAACTTAAAGTGCTGGGCTTCAGGTTGCGGCTTCGTTTTTGGATGTTTTGGCTTCGAGCTTTGCTTTTCAGTGTTTTAGGGTTCAGGGTTTAGGGTTTGGGGCTTAGCGGTGTTTGACCGGATGCGCGAATACCTAAATCTGATGCGCGAATTATCAATCTTGCCCATATAAGCCCTGCACATCGAGAGCACCGTTGCATAACCGACTGATGCATTGAGGGCACTGTTCCTGGAGTGCATGTCTTCGCTTCATGGCTCTTCTGGTCCGAAACCCTATAAAATCCACATTTTTGTTAAGGACGTATGTAAGGAAATTAGCATAATGAGCCCTATTATTACGTAGGTTCTTCCGGGTTCAAGTAGACCCTGAAGCCCTCAACCCTGAGCGATGCCCTGGCCCGGGCAGCTCAACCCTACTTGGAGGATCATGGGACTTAGCAAGAAGGGATACAAGTAAGGTAACTATGCTTATATCTACTTATAACCCTATTTAGGGTACTTATAACCCTACTTACTAAGTCACCTGATCCTCTAAGTACAGTCCCTGTTCTCAGTTGAACTTGCAGGGCTTCCTTGGTCGCTAAGCACTCAGTAGCTGGGTGGATACACATGACACTTTTTAAAGATAACACTATTACGTACTATAAAACTGAAACTGTACACTTTTCTGGTCTTATGAACCTAGCAGCTAAGAGCAATAACAGAAGTAATACGAATGCTCGTACTATAGGTATAGGGGTAGCAGTAGTAATGGTAATTTAACACACCGAAGAGGGATCATGCGGCCTTGCCTTGCAAGAAAGGTCGGGTTCAACATACATGTCTGAGTCATGGGCGATAATGTCCACTTGTGGTCCTTAAATCAAAACTACACTGTGAGACACAACCATCCCAGAAAGTTGGAACATGGGTTTAAGTTTAGGAGGATTAGTGCTAGGATCCCTTATACTTAACTTAACCCGAATTTAAGGGCATGAGGACATTAATGTTCCAACTTTCCTGGCTTCTACTGTAAACCCCAACATTGCCCTGGCATTCTGTCTTGGATCTAGGCCCTCGGCTTGAGGTCATTCGTGACGTAGCGTCCTGGGTTTGTGCAGCCTCACCCGAAAACGGCTCAGGGTTTAGGGTTTAGGATTTAAGGGTACCCTAAACCCTAAACCCTAAACCCTAAACCCGTTTAGAGTTCAGGGTTTAGGGTTTAGGGGAAACCCTTGCCCTGCCATGTCGGTTTAGGGTCGAGGCTTTAAAATTTCCGGGCGGGGAGGTCTTAGGATTACCTGGACCCTAAAGAACCTACCTTTTTAGGGTCCCGTATTATGAATTCTTTATATAAGTCCCTAAAAAGGTAGGTGATTTGAGGTCAAGGTAGGGTTTCAGAGTTTAGGGTTTTTCGGGTGAGGATCGGAGTCCTCTTGCTTTTGGTTTCAAGCGAGGCTTCAAGACTATGTGGGTAGTTCTCTAAGTTAGCGTCCCTTTTTGGGTCCCCTATATAGTACGGCATCCTTATAAGAGGGACCCTAAAAGGGACCCTAATTTAGAGAACTACCCATATAGATCCTGCATCCGCAGATGTCCATATCTCTAGCCCCGCCAACATATGGGAGTTTCCGAAAACAAGGGGTACCTATTTTGGGCTCCTTATAATAAGGATCCTACTATTAAGGGTACTACATTAGGGTCCCCTATTTTCGGAAACCCCGATATACCACCAGCCCCTGGCGACGTGGGATGTCCGCACCGCACTGTGTCGCTTCTGGCAACGACCCTCGCTCCGAGACCAAGGCTTTCGGATTGAATGTAACGGGCCCCCTAAACCCTAAACCCTAAACCCGAAAACGGCAAGGGGCCTGAATAATTACTAATGCTACTTTGGGGGGGGTTCGTTCTTATAGTTTTAGGATAACCCCCCCCCCCCCCCCCAAACCGTAGTCTGACTATTGAGGCCGCTGCCTTAGGCTGGGCGTTCTTCTGGTTGGCTCTTAGGACTTTAACTTTGTGGTTTCTATATGAACCGTCATGAGTAACTAGGCTAGTTTAACTGTTAGGAGGGGTTCAGAAGTGAGACAAGTAGGGATGGAATTTCCGAAGGTAGGGGGCCCCAATCTAAGCCCCGAGTGGTCGGATCCCTAGTCTCAGGAGACCAAAATGCTAAGTTTCAGAAACCTTCCTACCTAGACCCCCCAACTACCCTCTATTATCCCCTTAATACCCACCATTAAGGACCATAAGCGTTCCATTAAAGGGCCATTGGGGGGGTATATTGCGAACATGAATCCCTCTGCACTCAACAAATCCCTTGGCCAGCCCATGACCACCAAAGCCGGCACTCCCTTCTACGTCGCGCCCCAGGCCTTGGAGATGCTGGGTTTTCTTTCGGGTTTAGGGTTTAGGGTTTAGGGTTTAGGGTTTAGGGTTTAGGGTTTAGGGTTTTCAGGTTTAGGGTTAGGAAAAGGTAGGGTTTTGGGTTTAAGCTTAGTACTATTAGGGACAGGTGTTCAGAGTCGTTTTTGGAGGTTCAGGATTGGGTTCGAGACAAATAGGGTTTGAACCCTAAATCCTAAACCCTGAATCCTAAATCCTAAACCCTAAACCCTATATCCTAAACCCTAAACCCTAAATCCTAAACCCTTAACAGCCTAAACCCTAAATCCTAAACCCTATAGGGGCTGGGGCCGGCGTAGGTCCTTTAGGTTTGGAGCCTTGGCGTGCTTAGGGTGCGGGGAAAAGGTTTGGAGGCTTTGGGTTTTGGGGCATAGTGTAGGGGCCTTAATAATTAGAACAGGGTTTTGGAGGGTTCCTTTAAAGGGTTCCTTTAAAGGGCTCTATAAGGGCTGCTATAAGGGTTTAGGGTTTAGGGGCCTTAATAATTTGAATAGGGTTTGGGGGGTGGCCAAAACCCTATTCTAACTATTAAGGCTCCTGTCTTAGTGGGGCACGACGTCAGCGGTGGGGCTTAAAAGAGGGTTTTGGGTCCAGGGATGCAGGGGAAGATAGGGTTTAGGAAGTTTAGGTTTGGGAGCTGTACTGTAGGGGCCTAAATAATGACCTATACTATTTTGGGGAGTCCTTACTGTAATTATAGTATAGTGGGCCCAGAAACCCCATTCTAATTAGTAAGCCTAAACGCTAAACCCTAAACCCTAAACCTGCTATATGAGTGTCGCAAGTTGTGGACTCCCTACTGATTTGGGGCGTTTCGAGTTTGACTTTGCTCGTTTCTCAGTGGCCAGATACTCCAAACTCGGCAAGCGGGTGCAACAGTTCTGGCGGCATTAGGGGAGTCCCCAGACTCTAAAGCCCTAAACCCTAATCAACCCTTGATTCGAAACCTTAGGGCCGTCGGATGCCGTAGGGCTTAAGTTCAGTATTCAGGGCTGAGAGTTGAGGGTAACATCCCCTACTATATCTCCTGTTTGTGCCTTGCAAATCGTAGGCATGTACTCTAAGACTACCTTTCTGGGTGAAAGAGTGATGAGACCGTTGATATCACGGGAGGGTGGTCGGTCAAATCAGCTTGACAAATTGGAACTAACAATGAGCTTTACAGCTCCTGGCGGGCACACCGAGCCACGCTCGGCTCGCGCACATGCATCTTCAGTCTAAGCCTACAACGACACTGCCATCCCTATCCATCCCTTCCCCACTCCGTAAAAGCGGTACTCATGCGTCCAGTGCACACCGAGGGAAGCCAAATCCGCAGAGGATTTTGGGCAAGGTTTGTCAAGATCCCTGTTAGGCAAGCTCCGGAGCTATAGTCAGCAGGTAGAAAGAGTCAGACAAATGACGAAAGAGCGACCCTGATTGAGAATGGGCTGCAGGATTCCAACATTCTGATTTTCCTCGCGATGAACGACAGGGTTTCACTGAGAGTAGTGGGGCACGCACTCAAGCAGAAGACAATAGCCACGACCACTCCGGCAGCGCATTTGTCAGGGAGTCTTCCAGGCATTGCCAATTGCCAGCCGCCAGCCCTAAAGCAGAAAGCGCAAGCTTCTGTATTGGTGGAGAGAAATAGGAAGCAGAGCAAAAAATACTATACAAGTAGATAGATAAGTCAATAGTAGTAATAGCCATATCAATAGCAATTTATTGTGATAGTAGCAACAATAGTAACAATAGCAATGCTAATAAGAATAAGCACGATATTAGTAATGTCAACAGTAATGGTGATAACAGTACATCATAACAATAACAATATTAGTAATACTCTCAATACTAATAGCATTCATGATAGCACTAAGATGATAATTCATAAACACAATAATAACGATGCGAGTACTAACTTTGACAATACCAAAAATAACAACAAGAACCATAATCATGATACTAGTAGCAACAACATGGTCTGAGCCCCAAGTACTAGAATCCGTAGAATCCAGGCCCTTCAATTAGGTTTAGAAAACAAGGGCCGAACCCGATCGCCTCCAAGATCCAAACCTTTGGGGCACTTTAGGGTGGTTTAGGGGTTCAAGGGGTGTAACATAGGGGCCTAAATAGTTAGATTTATAGTATAATTTCGTGTGGTTTACGGGTTTATGGGGTGTAACATAGGGGCCTAAACAGTTATGTTTATCGTATAATATAGTGTGGTTTAGGGGTTTATGGGGTGTAACATAGGGGCCTAAATAGTTATAGTTATAGTATAATATACCCCCAAACCCTATTCTAATTGTCAAGGCGCTACATTAACAACCCTGGTAGGCTTCGTGTGGTTCGCCGTTAGGTGTAGAGCTTAAGGGACGGGGGATGTGGGGATGCAATGTAGGGGTCTAAATCATTTTCATAGTATTTGGGGTCTCCTTATTATATATTTAGTATAATGGGCCCCAAAACCCTATTCTAATGATTCAGGCCCCTACATTAGGATTTGTTGTATGTTAACTGCGACGGCCACAGACTTTCATGAGCGACAACAAGCCCCACAAGCCTCTAGAGACAACTCGATGGAATCCACCGACGAGGAAGTAGCCCTCAACCCTAAACACTAAACCCTAAACCCTAGATAAGGGATCGGTTTAGGGTTTAGGGTTTAGACACAAAAACACGTTCTGAGCCATGAGACCTTGCAGCCCAAAGCCTTAAAGGCAAAACCCCAAACCCAGTACATCTTAAACCCCTAAATCGTCGTGGTCTCGTCGTTATCGTCGTCGTCCTCGCTGGCATTGTCGTTGTCGTTTCCGTTGATTTTGATTTCTGATGTTGATGATGATGATGATGATGTTGATGATGATGACGACGACGATGATGATGATGATGCGAAACTCCTAATTTGCAAGCACTCAGTCATAAATCCGGTCTGTTTTAGTCGCCCGCCACGCCCCCAACCTCTTGTCTCACAAGGTTGTGGTTTCGTCATTACGACCTATTCAATTGAAACTTTCGTAACGTGGATTTGGCCACGCAGCTTCGACATGAGCCGCTCACATGAGTCTGATAGACCAGAATCTGGCCACCACTGAAGCTCCACCATCTGTGGGAAGAAGAGAGCCCATTTCTGGCCATTGGGCTGAAGTGCGTGGTGGGGCAGTCGGCAAGGCATGCAAGGCATGCCAGCGCAGGCTGCGTGCTTGAAGCACAGGCCACTTCTCACGTGCAGGGGTCAGAGGTGCAGTGCAGTGCAGTGCAGTGCAGGCAGTCGGTGTCGGCGTCGGCGTTGCAGAATTGCAGAGCAGTGCAGGCAGTCGGCGTTGCAGAATTGCAGATATTTTACATTGCAGTCTGACGTGCTGAAGTTGGATCTGGTCCGAAATGGTCCTTGAACCAGGGCTGGAGCCCAAAGAGCTAGGCATACCTGCCAGGCCCTGTGGGCTTGAGCCTAGTGTAAGCAAGGCTATACAAGTACGGTATCTATAGTTATGTCTACCTATAACACTCTATAACCCTACCTATGAGATTTAGTGCGTGTACCCTCCGGCTGCGACTCGATACTCTGCCTCGATACCACCAGCTGCCCTCCACAATAGGCTAAGAATACCAGGAGATACCTGATACGCAAAACCACCCTAAACACACCAACCCGAAAGCCGGATTTAGACGCAGAAACCCTAAATCGTCATAAGCCCTAGCAAGCCCATGAACGACACTGCGCCCTATACCCTAAGCGCCCTGAATCCTTAGGATGTCCTAGAAGCCCTGAGACCTTCCGCTTCGGTCTTTTGCTTTTCTTGGGGGAACTCAGTGGGTAGTTGTTTTATAGTGTTCTATAGTTCTCCGATCCCTAACTAGGATCCCTTTTAGGGTGCATATAACTCTGCTGATTACCTACCTTAACCTGCCAAAACCCACTTTTTTGTAGGTTCTTATTATGAACCCTACTATGGGATTTATGGAGACCCTACAAAACAGTAGGTTCTAGTGGGTTGAGGTACTTACTAAGTGCCCCCACCCTCTACGTTCCCTTTCGAGTCTTATGCTTTCTTCGCCCTAAACCCTAAACCCTAAACCCTGAACCCTAACCCTAAACCCTAAAACCCTGAACCCTAATCCCTAACCCCAAACCCCGAAACCCTAAACCCCTGGACCCCCAAACCCTAAACCTCAGAGGCTCACGGCTTCATTCTTGAAGGCCTTATTTGCGGGGTTTCGGATTTAGCAAGTTTAGAGTTTTGGGGCAAAGCATTGAAAGGCATCAGTGAAACCCTATGCAAAACCGTGTAGCACCCTAGATTTGACAATCCTATAAAAGCATTTAGAAAGTGGTGAACACCCGCCTCCCTCACTACAACCCGTGCGCAAGCCTGAATATAACAACCCTCCTGATTCCTGATAAACAGAAAAGAAGAACAGCAAAACCAGCTCTAAAAGGATCCTAACCCCCAACCCTCCCCAAGAAGGAACAAAACCCCGAAACCATCAACCAAGAAACCTCCTCCAAGCTCGTGCCCTAAGGGTCCATGTGCCCAAATCGGGCTTATTGTAATCCCTATTAGAGCCGAAGTATCTACTATTTAGGCACATGGACCCGTGATTTCTTCCTTGCCCTCCCCTCCACCCCAAAACATCTAACCCCTAAACCCTAAACTCTAAACCCCTGAACCCCTAAACCCTGGATCCTAAACCCCGAACCCCTAAACCCCTAAACCCTAAACCCCTGAACCCTAAACCCCTGAACCCCTAAACCCCTAAAACCTTAACCCTAAACCCTAAACCCTAAACCCCTGAACCTAAACCCTAAACCCCTAAACCCCCCAGCCCACCTCCAGGCGCTGCTCCCGTTCTTCGGAGAGCTGTGCCTGGAGCTCGATCAAGCGCTCCTGGACCTGCTCGGATCGATCTTTTGGTTTAGGGGCTTAGGGTTTAGGGTTTAGGATTTAGGGGATTAGGGTTTA
>CAJNDV010003991.1:54350-76803 GCA_905221635.1 Symbiodinium sp. CCMP2456 | reverse complement strand
TAGTAGTAGTACGAGTAGTAGTGGTAATAGTAGTAGTAGTAGTAGTAGTAGTAGTAGTAGTATCGTCCAAAGTGTTAAGACGAATACTAGCAGCGCTTGTGGTAGTGGAAGTGACTCGTAGTGGTAGTGGTAGTGGTAGTGGTAGTCGTCGCAGTGGTAGTAGAAGGGGGAGTGCAAGTAGCAGCAGCAGCAGCAGTAGCCGTAGCAGTAGCAGCAGCAGTAGTAGCACTAGCAGTAGCAGCAGCAGTACCAGCGTAGTTGTCGTCGTCGTAGTAGTTGTGTCGTCGTCACGACTATTGCTGTTGCTCCTTGCATACTTCTCTAAGACTCGAAGCATACCCGACTTTCAGGCATGAGCGGTCACGTCACGTGTTCAAAACTCCTCAACCCAAGGAAGGGGCTGGCAGTCCCAAAAACGAACAAACTCTCAAACCCGCTTCCGAGCCCTCAGCCAGAAACGCGCCCTGCTTCCCAAAACCCAGATGCCTTTCGCACGGAAGAGATGCGTTTCGTCTCCATGTCCCTGACCTCGCCACTCGTGGAGAAATGCCATTGCAAGAGTTTAAGCCAGAGCTTTTGGTTTTGTTTTAGGACCTGAAGTGTCTTTGGACAAATATGATGGCATAAGCGAGCAGCCCAATCAGCACAGAACTCAGACAACAGTAGGGAAATACGCGGATGCCAGCATGCGGAACAACAGCATCTGAGAGTCCGAGTTCCAGAACGTGCCATGCTGAAGCTGGGATCCAACGATGTGATAGCTCAATGTCAAGCAAGACTGTGCGCAATAAGCGACCTTGCATCCTTTACGTGAGCTGCTGAATTCAGTCATATGCTCTGTAAAATGGCTACTGACTTACTCAAATCAGCTTCCTGAAGAGTGCCCCGAGTAAGAGCAAGACACGTGGGTAGGTCGCAATTTGGTCCCTTCGTGACGGTGCACCTTTTAGTTCCAGTCCCTCAGGAATGCCAAATCACATGTGTATGTATACATATATATATATATAATCTAGCTGTATATATATATATATACACATATATATATATATATACATGTGATTATCTTCAACATGTATACATATATATATATATATAGAAAGAGGGACACGTACCCATTGGTCCATATGTTTTCTGATTGAAGTTCATTTTCTAGACACATAACTGCAGACGTGTGGACATCATTGGTTATAAGACCGAAACCAGCATCCAGCCTGCGCTGACTGCACGAAGCTGCAAGCTGTCGACGACGAATCCGCCTGGGGCATCAGGAGTGTCAGAACATAAGTGACCGGTTTAGGGTTCAGAGGACCCCCTACTTCGACGGTGTAGGACTTAGACTTAGGGTTTCATAGGGACCCTCTGAATTCTAGGGTTTGGGGGTATATACAGACGAAACACACGGGATCCTGTGGCATTCTCGTTACAGATTCTTTAAATCCGATTCCCGTGTTTTCGGAAACTTCCCATCTCCTGAGGGGGCTTCCAGACTTAGAGGGTCGGCTGCCGGCTCAGGGTTTGGGAGTTTAGGGTTTAGGGTTTAGGAGTTTAGGAGTTTAGGGTTTAGGAGTTTGGGGTTTGGATTTAGAAGTTAAGGGTTTAGGGTTTAGGAGTTTAGGGTTTGGGATTTAGGAGTTTAGGGTTTAGGGTTTAGGAGTTTAGGGTTTGGGATTTAGGAGTTTAAGGTTTAGGGTTTGTTTTTGAACGACACTTTTTCCATCAGAGTTTAGGATTTCGGGTTGAAAAATAAATGAGGAAAACTGAACCCTAGACTCCTCGACCTTACAGAACCCTCAAGTCAAGCTTAGATTGGGATGCGCAGCCAAATCTAGAACCCTCTCGCTCGAGCTTAAGACCAAGAGATGCTGCAACCTACACCGTGTAGGGTTTAAGGCTTAGGGTTTAGGGTTTAGGGTTTAGGGCTTAAGGGTTTAAGGCTTAGGGTTTTGGGTTTAGGGTTTAAGGCTTTGGGCTTTGGGTTTATGGTTTTGGGTTTAAGGGTTTAAGGCTTAGGGCTTTGGGTTTAGGGTTTAAGGCTTTGGGTTTTGGGTTTAGGGTCTAAGCTTTCCTGGGCGAAAAAATCGGGAGGTGCAAAGGGTGGTAAGAGGTGCCTAGAGTCTGCTCTCCTGCGCCATATAGTGTACTATGGTGTGCTCCATTCTGCAGCTTTTGTCTTGCTTTTTTGCCATATTTCTACGATTTTGCGTGCACGATGGCATACCGCAAGCCCCGTAAACCCGACTGAAGGGAAGTCCGTCCAGCCTACGATCCGATAAGGTCCGCATATTCCAGACGTATCGTCTTCGTAGCGGATTTCGAAGTCGTTGATGCAAATTTGCATTCCTCAGCGAGCCATAATTACAGGATGCATATGCGCATGCGTAATTACAAAAAACCTTTACATTAATTATAAATATCATTGTACAAAGATTATCATTACATGCTGCAAAATGCCTGGAACATACGCCACGGGAGTGTGGGTATGGGCTCGGCTTTTTGCGTTTTTCCTCTAGCAGGCATTGCAGGGTATAATTACACGACTTGGACACCACCAGAGATTTGGAGACGAGGCGAATGATCACACGATAGGGAATACGCCAGGTCCCACAAAGCCTCGCTGCTTAAGGCAGGACCCTTCAGCTCACCTGGAGGATTGCACTGGCAGAAAGGACCCAGAGAGCCCAATACCCCTTAATTAAGGAATATACCTTAAATTATAGGGGCCTTAATATTATGATTTCATGTATATTCCTTAATTAAGGGGTATTGGGCTCTCTGGGGGTTCGGTAGAGCAGAGGAGGCGGGGTGAGTTTTCCTGCAAACCCGCGCCGAGAGCAGCTCGAGCCGATATCAGCAAAGCCCCAGGCTATGTATGCATCTATGCAATCTACATTTGTGAAGTTTTCACAATTAGGGTCCCTTTTAGGATCCTTTTTAAAGGGGTGCCGTACTATATTGGGGACCCAGAAAGGGACCCCAATTTAGAGAACTACCCATTTCCCAGCACGTCTTGGTTTTCAGCGCCTATCAGTGCCGGGCACTGCCCTATAGACCCTGAATCTGAACCCAGGCTTCCACAGACAGCATCAAGGGGCCGTTGTTGAGAATGTCTCTCAGCAGCTTTGTCAGCTTTCGGCGGATCCAGCTTGAACCCACCTTGCCGTGTGTCATGCATGCCTTTGGGAATTCTGTCATTTTGGGGGGTTCGGGCTTAGAGCTGAGAGGCTGAAGACCGCCACTACTCTGCCATTACCATGACATCAGGTACATCTGTAAGCCGACAAAGTAAACTTGGACGCACAACTGCTGGAACATCGTGTCTTTCAAAGGGTCGCATTTACAAGACAAAGATCTGTACGAATGAGGTACATGACGGCCTGAGAATGTTTATAACCAACCCTACAGAATCCGACGCTGACATCCACCTGCGTCTGGTGCCGAACACTGCCTTGGGCAGCTTTGTCCTGGGAACACTCTGCTTCGGCAAGGGTTGTGCAAGGGTTCCATGAAGGGCCTATGAGGGTTCTAAAGGGTTCTAGAAGGGCCGTATAATGATTCTAGAAGGGATCTAAAAGGATTCTACAGGGGTTCTACAGTGGTTCTGTCTTTAAGGGCCCTTATAAAGGTTGCAGAAAGGTTCTACACGGCATGCTATGTATGGGCTCTAGAAGTTTCGTCTATATGGTTTCACAAGGCCTTTAGAACGGATCTATAAGTAAGCCAGGGTTCCATAAGGGTTGTTGGGGTGTTCCACAAGGGTTCTACAAATTTGTAAGGGTTCCATAAAGGTACTACTTAAAGGGTTCGGCCAAGGTTCCAGCAGGATTCTGACATGTTATACAAGTTCTAGTAAGGGTTCTATAAGTCTTAAGTGTTCTATAAGCATTCTCAAAACCTTAGCCCCACCAACACAAACACCATCGGCGCCACCACCACCACCACCACCACCACCACCACCACCACCACCACCACCGCGACCACCACCGCGACCACCACCACCACCACCGCCGCCGCCACCACCACCACCACCACCAGCACCACCACCAGCAGCAAGAACAACAACACGCACAAGGCTGACGGTAATAAACAAGCTCACGAGCAATAATAAAAGTAACTTTAACGCTTAAAGACATCATATCAACAGTAGTGGTAACGGAAGGAAAAGCCGTAGGAATAGTAGAAGGATAGCGACAAGGATACCAATAAACAAGAGTGACACTAAGAAGCATTCATAACAATATATAACAATAATACCATAAACACAATACAACTAATGGTAGTAATATCGGCTAGATTTGCAGAGCCTCCAGGCCGGCAAGCCCTCCAAACCCCTCCTGCAAACCTGCAAAATCCGAAATATCTCTCCATCCATGTCCTCTGGGCCTTTGTCTTTCTTGCGAGGCTTAGCCTGCACCAGGAACCGGTTCGGGTTTTGGGGTTTAGAGTTTGGGCTTAGGCCTCAGCTTGAGGGCTTATGGTAGGGACTGTCAGGATTTGGGTATACTCCATGTCAACCCACAGGACAATTCTTTTCCCTGAACGCCCCACTTGTCACACGTTCGCGGGGTCTTGGAACTTATCTTTCGTCTACTGGGCAATGATACCCGAGATGCCAGTATCAGCAACGTTCTGACCCTTTCTCGCCACAGGAGCAGCTACAGTCCCTTCTGTGACTGACCGTAATTGGAAGGACAAGAATCGGCATTGTTACAACGCAGCATACAGGGAAAAGCTATACGTGATCCTCAAAGTTTAGCACTCTTCCATGAGAACACTGAAGCTAAGGTTCATTGCTGTTCTCAGCAGGCAGGCTACTCCGAATATAACCGCCATAGCTGTTACCATTACCGGTCATTTCCAGTCCTAGCCCTGCACCTCTCTACCGTCCCTGTAACTACGACCTGACTCGTTACGCGGTGGCTTGTTACTGTGCTCTGCTGTAAGCCTGGTAGATGAAGTCGAACTCCGAAAAGGAAAGCTTGTTTCACTCCTCCCTAATCCGCAAGCGATCATAAGGGCTTATAACAACTATCAGCGACTGAACGCTCACATGACCTGGAGCCCTACACCCTGTAAACCTTAGATCCGGAACATAAGAATGAAACAACGCTATGCAAAGGCCCTTCAGTCCCTAGACCAGAAGCCTTGAGCCCTATAAACCTGAAACCTCAAACCCTGCAGAATTGTGGACCCTGGTAATCCCTGAAGCAGTAGGCTTTTGGACCCCTAAACCTTACACCTCTAAAATGTGGTGGCCGTAATAATTAGATTGGGTTTTCGGGTATCATGTAGCTTGGGCAAAATACGGACTAATAGGCTTATACTACTACTTATCCCGACCACGAAAAATGAAACCAACCCAAAACCCTAGACCTGAACCGTGTCTCCGTGCATGTTCTGAAGTCCAAGGAACGAAGGGCTCAATAGCCTTGCATGCCAACTTCACGGTCTTGCCTGGCCCACTCTGTTCAAAGAGGGTTCTTACTGCAAAGGTTCTTAAGAGACTAACAAGAGCACTGGGGTTTGGGGGCTTTAGGGATTAGGGCCTCATAGTTCAAGCTTTTTGGGCACCAAAACCACAGTTGAAAAGGGCTTTGTGTTGTTTGAACCTTGTGGAAAAGCTCAATAAGACCACACGGGGAATTCCACGAAACCTAAACCTTTGAAGGTTTCATGACATTCAGCTTCAGGAGCACACGCTTTACGACCTCACAACTCGGACAAGCCAGGGCGAGGATTGATTCACGCTTTCGACTCTCGCATTCGCACAAGGCCGGCAAGGCTTCGCATAGTTTGTTTAGGGTTTAGGGGACCTCTACAAGGCCAAACCGGGAATCTCCTGAGGTGCGGGGTCGCTCTTTACGGGCCTCCAAAACGATTTACAAACATGTACGGGTACCTATGTAAGGTAGGGTAAGACCACAAGACAAATATCCAAAATGGCCACCTAGCTGCTTTTGGAGGCCAAGACATCCTCGAAGTTCCAATCGGCGGCACGCTCCTGACACGGAATTAATGTAGGGGCCTTTATAATTAGAATAGGGTTTTGGGGTTCGTTACTACAATAATAGTATAATTAATATACCCCAAAACCCTATTCTAATTATTATAACACCCATGTATTAGGTTTCCTTTGATTTGAGGGATCTATAAGGGTTACTTTAAGGGTACTCTAGGCTTGTAGGATTCAGGCTTTTACGGCTTAAGGGGCTAGGATTTAGTGTTTCAAGAGCTAGGAATCATGGGAAAATTTCCTTGGATTCAGAGCCTCTGGGGGCTTCGGTACCAACATACTGTAGGGGCAGTCGAGGATAATATCGACAATCCCAGAACTCGAAGAAACTCTAAGACTCTAAGCCTCAACTTTTAGGGTTTGGGTCCAAGCTATAAAGCTGAAAAACGTCCTGTCCGCAAAATACTAGCCTCCCGGTTTAGGGCTGCTACTGTGGCCTGAATGGAATGGGGTTTTGGGGTATGCTATACTATATGTTCGTATAGGCATTACGGAACTATAGGGAGAGAATATCAGCAATGGGGTTTGGGGGCGCAATATGCTATAATCACAAGGGAACTCTAGGGAGATACGTTTAGCGATTATTCTGACATCTATATTAACCCATGTGTGCCCCGCAATTATGTCAAGTCTCGATTCCTAAAGCGAAGCGCTGAAGCATGAACCCTGAATCCCTGTAGCACCCCTCTCAAAACCCTAAAACACCCTGCCAAGTTCAGGAAAACCCTTCAAAACCTTGAAGCACACTAAGCAAACCTTCAAAGCCTTTCTGGAACACTTGGAAACCTTTATCAAGCCCTTATGAGAATCCTTACGAAGCCCTAGCAGAGCCCTATATAGAAGCCTTTTAAACCCTAAACCCACCCCAATCCTAATCCCCTAAACCCTAAACCCTAAACCCTAAACCCCCTAAACCCTCAACCCTGCCTCGCTGCGACCGGGCCCAACGACCAGGATCACATTCTGCATGAAGACCATGAGGCGATGATGGCCCATCTGAGTTTAGGGTTTAGGGTCTAGGGTGTGGAAATTCGGGAGCTTTTTAGGGCGTTTGTTCCCGACCGGCTTAAAAGACTAGGCCGTTCAGGGTTTTTGGGGATGAGGGAGGATGGCCCATCTAATTGTTTCCCTCTCGCATGGCAGAGAACGTATTTTGCAGGCGAGGTTGAATAGATGTGTCCGAACTCTCTACGATTGTTATCGTTAATTCTTTGCAACTGATTTTCACTTCACTTCTGGCGAATAGTAAACCCATACGAAAGAAGTACATCTTATGAAGCTTATGGTTTTGGGGCTGCCGTGGCAGTGGCTTGTTTTGGGGATGATGGTGAAGATTGATTTTGAGGGGCGTTGGGTTTAAATGGTTTAACTTCAACCCATCTCAAGGCTCAAGGTGAGTCTTGTCTTTTCCCTGCGATTAGACTAATCACGGGTTTAGGGTTTCGGGCTGAAAGTACAGGGATTGACGTCACGACATGCACTCGGTATCTCAAAAACCAACAAGACCCGACAGCTCGTGCTCCTCTTCGTGCGTTTATTTTACATGGGGTTGCGATTTTGAAGGTGGTGCAAAATGTTGAGCAAGCTCTCTCCGGCTCGTCCTCGCGGTATCGTATATTGCCTGCCTTTACGTGCAGGGTTGGAGCTTTGTCGTGGTGCTCCAGTGTTCTCGCGATGTGGCCCTGGTGTGTTCTTCCGTGGTGTTTCACTGTTAAGTCAGGCGTCTAGCCCCCGGAATAAGTACACAAAATGTCTTCATTAACGATCGGCTCATGGATTCTGTCAGCAATCGTTTGTATGTTCAAAGTTTAGGGCTTCTACAAGATTAGGGCCTAACTAGCGGGTGTAAGGGCTTTTTCGGGACAGGGTGATGTCTTTGTGTTAGATGTCACTCTATAACAGCTTAACAGTCAATTCTTTCGATGTGGCGCCCTCAAGCCCGCACCCAGCTTTCTTCTCCAAATCCGACAGCAGTGGATCCTCAATCTTGAACGCCAAACCATGACCCGAAACCCCAACCCCCAAACCCCGGCCCGCAGGACGCTTAACGAACATCTCATGCTGAATACCCCCTTGCGCTTTCTCTACAACATACACGAAACATCATCATCATCCCGGAACACCCCGGACTAATCAAGGCCTAAAGCCCGCAGCCTGTAAGTAATTCCGAAGCCCGGCGGCCTGCTTCAGCTCACTTATAAAAAAAAAAAACCTACACACCCGAAAACCCTGAAAAGTTGAAGCCCTAAAGTCTAAAGCCCGACACCTTTATTAAGCTGTCCAAAAGACCCGAAGCTTGCCCAACTTCAACTCGAAGTGGACCATGTCAAAGATGCCAGCAGTAAGGTTCCTAGGGCAGAAGTGATGGCACACTTCCGGGCTGTTTTGGAGGAGAGCATTTCACAGAGTAACTCGGGTATGGGGTTTAGGTCGTGCTCCGGCACATTTTCGGTACAACTACGGTGTGCGATGCTGGAGTGCATGCCCCACTTGAGTGAGGACCGTAAGTTTTGAGAAAGCCGTTTAAAACTTGGCTTATGATGCCACATCGCGACTTCTCCTAAGCTTAGTCTGAGTTCTGAGCTAGAACTGTAAACCCCCGCACGTACGAAGCAGAAGGCCCCCATCACAAGGTTCAATTCCACTGCCCCCTAAACCCTAAACCCCATATCCCTAAACCCTAAACCCCATATCCCAGCAGGGACTGTAATGCACTAAGCCCTGAATTCCTTCAGCCAAGCTCCTGACTCCAGCGCTTATGGCAGAGCACGTGAAGCATGTTGCACTGTCTATCCCTAAACCCTAAACCTCATATCCCAAAACCCTAAATCAGCCAAGGTACAGGGGTAAGTGTAGGTTGGTCAGCCTGGCAAAGCTGGGAGAGCCGGCTTCGGAATGGAGCCCTTTCGCCCAAACTCATGTACCAGGACCCCCCAATGGCCCTTTAATAGAGCCCTTATGATCCTTAATAGTGGGTATTTGGGGGACAATAGAGGGTAGTTGGGGGGTCTAGGTAGAGGCCTTAGTAATAAGAGTAGGGTTTTGGGGTCTCTTAAATGAGGAACTTCCAAAATAGTAACGATTTAGGCCCCCTTTATTATCCCAATGCCTGCTTGTACACGTTTTGGGAAGAGCCCCGTTAACACGAGCCAGTATCCTTTCAAAAGCATGACGGACTGAGGACCGGAGGAAGCTGAAGGCATCGCGATGTAGACAGAAGGTCTCCGCACATGGCAAAGAGAGCAATGTTCGTTAATGAGGTGTTTCATCACTAGGACCACTGCATTTTTTCAATTGGGATCAAGACGGCAATTTTTTGTTGCAATAAGGGGATCCCTGCCAGAAGGGGCCCGACGATCTTCCAGCTTCAACCGTAAGCCTTAACTACGCAGGCCTAGCTAGCAAACACATGCAGTAACGACCTATCAACAGAACAACCATCATCTCCGATGAGATCATACCCCTACTGTATGTCTAGGACAGTTGGCACGCATCAAGGGGTGGGTACGGTACACAAGAAAGGAAAACGAACACACCGGTGGCTATCGAAACGGACGAACTGGAACGACAAAATGATAGGAGACTTCATCATCAGGGCAGGCTAAAACACGTACACACATACACACATGGGAGCACCAATACTTTTTTCAAGTCATGATCTTGCAGTCTCTCCAAATCCAGACCTGGTGTGCGTGACTTTTGGAACTCTTGAGACCCCAACAGTTCAAAGTCCTAAACAAGAGGGTTCGCATGGCAGTAGGAAAACAAGAGGGTTTAGGGTTTAGGCCTCTAAACCCTAAACCGTAGACCCTACTAGCACAAGTCAAAAACCCTAAGCACCGCCTCTTGGAGTGAATCTGAGCCTTCTCCAAGTGAAGAATGCCTTCCAGGGGGGGTGGACCCAGTCTATTGAGTCTATTGCTTTCGTCCAGACTTTCATCCGAGCTTGTGTCATGCATCTGTCTGTTCAAGCTTTAAGCCTGCAAGGGCTGCTTCTGAATGTCGAGCTTGAACCAAACATGCGAAGGTTAGGTGGAACAGAACAGTCGCAGTAGCCATGCCTAAAGAAGGCGGACCCTGTAGGGGCTGCACAAAACAGAGGCTTCCTATTTAGGTATGCAGGGAATGCTGTAGGAGTTGTTCGGGACCCTCACCCTAGACCCCAAATCTTAAAATTCTAGATCCTTCATAGATCCCTTCAAAAACCTTTTACAAACCCTGAAACCCTAAACCCAGCCTAAAGAGGGTTGGATCTTCATGTTCTCGGTAGGCATCAGGAGGAAATCCACCAGCTGCTTCCTCCACACAATCTGCAGGCATTTAATGCGACGCGTGCCAGCTCCATCTTTCGACTGCGCGCCTAACCAAGTGGTCGAAGAGCTTGTCGACACCCTTGTTGATACGGCCTTTGATGCCACCTGCGGTGCACACACGCACACAGACACACACACACACACTCACTCACTCACTCACTCACTCACTCACTCACTCGCTCACATTTGCGTAACCAGGCCGCGCAGAGGCGCAACTCCCAACACGTGCCTTTATGAACCGCCGAAGCTTTACTAGTAACAGTTTTGATGTGAGTCTTCAGGACATGCTGTCGCGAACGGCCTCGACCAGCAAAAAAGGTGAAGAAGCCGCGAAAGACACGAAACCTGGGACATGTGCCGGAGGAACCTAAATCTGGTCTGGTTGAAGGATCTCCACTGACGGGACGGGCATGAACAGAAAAGCCTCGCAAGACAGCTGTTCATAAAATCATGCTTATAGTCATAGTCCGATGCACGCTGATACATGCATGCCACTTCCACTACATGCGGTGGCATCGCAATTGTAGGTTTCTGTAACTGTGCGCTTGGCATCCAAGACGGTGCAACGAGATGCACTCGGAATCTTTGCATCGGTTCCCACACCACAGCTACAGAGACAGGAGTATCTGTCTGCAACCCACACGAGAAACGATCACACCCCATCTAACTATGCGCTTATTTTTTGGGCATATGCATGTGATTACGCATGTGCATGTGCACGTCATGTACGAACTGTACGAATGAGATTCAGCATGTGTGTGCGCGTGTGGGCGGATGTCCGCTGCTCAGTGCAAGCACTGTTGCGAGAGCGCATGGCACTGACGCAGAACTTCTCAGCCTCTCAGCCCCGTGCACTCGCAGCACAGGTCCTTGGCCAGGACAGAGCAACGGTCACATTACTGGCGGCGTCTATATTTGCGACGCTCTGTTGTCCGTGCGAGAGCAGGCCTTGTTTGCTTTACATATAGCCCTGTTTGCTACCGGCCTCAAGTCAAGCCAGACCGCGACATAGCCGTAGCCCTAAACTCTACAAAAGACCCTATATTGCACACACTGACGGTCCAAACTCCGAATCGCCGAAGCGGCTCAACCCAGCAAGGACCCTAAGCAAGCCCAACTCAACTTCACAGTCCCAAGCATAAACCCTGGTTTCGAATCTCGAGATCCCAAAGCTGCCCCACAGACCATATGCAATATTATCCGACCCCAACCCTGAAACCGGTTCAGCTCTAGGTCCGCTAAGGTTCTAGGAAATAATGTAAGCTGCGGTAAGAGGGTAGTTCTCTAAATTAGGGTCCCTTTTAGGGTCCCTTTATATGGATGCCGTACTATATTGAGAACTAAAGGCCGAATCTAGAGAACTACCCAAATAAACCTATGCCTATACTGTCCTCGACACAACACCTGCCTCCCCTACACGGACTAAAACACAATTTACAACCTGAGCCCCCAACAGTAGCTAGCGACACCCCTCCAATTCAGAATCCAGAGACAATATCAACGGAGAGCAAAAGCTCTTCACAACTGCACCTCGGTTCTGGACCTAAACCTCAACAGTCACCAATTGAGTACTGTGAGTCTCCTAGCCCAGCTGCAACATCTAGTGTTGTTCTAAGCCCAGCTGCTCTGACCCCCCGGCCTCTTAAGTCATATCATCCATCAGCAAGCATCCAAAGGGATGCTTGAACTGTTTGCTGTAGGACCGTATATGGGACTTTCCGAAAATAGGGGTACCTTATTTTGGGGTCCTTATAATAAGGATCCTATTATATAGGGTGCTATATTAGAGTCTCCTATTTTTGGAAACCCCCATATGGAAACTAAGCGCAAGCTCGAGGAACTCGGTAACAAGTTTGTACAACCAGCCTTTCGTCTTGATGCCTAGTGTAGACCCCCGCGACTTCCAGCACACCCCTACAAGACCCGAACGCGAAGGGCCCTTCACCCCAAATTTCCCACCAACTCCTGCTTCAAATGCTGAGAACCATCCACCAAAACACCCCAAAAGCCATCACAGCAGGTCCCAAACCCTTGTGCCCGCATAGCGATTAGCGACTGGCTAAACCCTAGTACCTCACAAGATCGTCCTTCTCTGCATCCGAAACCCCATATGGAAAAGCCCTAGATCCCGATAGCAAGACTTCCCTAAATCCTAAACCCTTTGCAGCGGGCCCTTTTATCTTTTTTGCAACTGGGCTTGGGGACGGACCCGTTTGTCACCCTAAACCCTAACCCCAAAACCCCCTAAACCCTAAACCCCCAAACCCTAAACCCTCAAGCCTGAACCCCAAATCCACCTCTGTGGGTGGGCGGCGCTTAAGCCCCTTTCGGGGGGTACCCCCAAGCTCTTTTAGGGCTGCCCTGCCCGTCACTGCCCACCCCCTAACTCGCTTTGACCCCATCCACCCCCCTGCTCCCTGCTCCTCCCCTGCCCTGCCCTGGCTTTCCTAGCCCCTCCTGGCCTCTCCTCGCCTCCTCTCACTACCTGCCCTGCCTTGCCCTGAAACGAAAAGAAAATCATGGAATGAGTTTAGAGCTAAAAACTAAAAGGAATAGGTTTGGGTGGTTTGGCCGCCTCCGACGGCGTGGGGGGAAGGAAAAAAAAGGAGCTCTCCACATTCGAGCTCTAGCAGCGAATCGTCAAACTGCGATGCACTCGAAACTACACTGTCGCTAGATACTTCGCTTATGAGCCACTCTACGGCAAACCCTAAAACCCAAACCCGAAACAGAAACAGCAAAATAAACAGAATCCGAGCGGCGGATGGTGCGACCTAGGGAGGCACCCGGCTGCCGGGGACCCGAGGCAGCAGAGCTAAGCCGATCCTTTTCGGAGGACATGAAGCTTAATACTATATTTAGTGTTTGGGTGTTTTAGGGTTTAGAGGGTTAGAGTATGTTCTGCTGTAAGATGTTATAAGATAGTGTAGTATGAAATAACATGCTATCATAAGCCCAGAAGGGTTTATAAGGATTTTATGTGGTTTCAGAGGATCATGGATCTGGGCTTGTAGGGTGTAGGCTTCCTTCAAAGGGTTGACGGGGAGGGTTGCGAAGTATTGACCAGCAGGGCTAGCTTTTCTCGGGATAACGTTGGGGTTCTAGCGGGGTTGCTTTGTACAAGGGTTCATGTATTTCGACGCGCATACTCGCAACGTGTTTGTAGAATTTAGTGTCCAGGGGTTCCAGGATGGAAATGAAGTAGGAGTCCTCTGTGAAGGGTCCTCGTTCAAGGAACCTTCTGCGTCTAAGTTCGGGTCGCCTGGTTTCGGGTGACAGGCTTTGGGGCTTTAAGATTGCAGTTGGGCTTCAGGCTTCCAGGGTTTAGCATCCATCCATACATACATACATCCATCCATACATACATACATACATACATACATGTATATATATATATAGAGAGAGAGAGAGAGTACTGGTGCGGGTGTTTTTTTTGGTGAACTACCCTGCTTTAGGTGCAGGGCTTCAAGGGTTGCAGGGTCGGTCGTCTGGGGTTTGGGGCTATATGGGTAGTTCTCTAAAGTAGGGTCATTTTTAGGGTCCTTTCTATAAGGGTGCCGTACTATATTGGGGACCCAAAAAGGGGCCCCAGTTTAGAGAACTACACATATGTAGGGTGTGCAGGGGTCTATAGCACTACGGTCCTAAGCGCCTGACGCTCTAGCACTCGGCATACTATAGGGGCCTTAACAATTTGAATAGGGCTTTGGGGCCCATTATAGTAGAATTATAATATTAGTAGTGGAATTATTAAGGCCCCTTAAAGCAGAATTAGAATAAGGAACCCCCAAAATGGTAGTGGTAATCATTAAGGCCCCTATATTAAGGGTTCAGGCCTCGATCTCCACGATGACAGAGATCAGGCCAACAATGGCAACTGCGAATTCGATCCTGTTTCGGACACAGGGGCTGAGGCAGTGCTGAAGATGATAAGATGATTTTTGTGCCCAAATCGCAGCACCATGGTGAAGAACGTAGTGTTATCACCCTGATACCTGGTTGATAGAAGCATTGTGAACGATGTTTACCACCTTGACACAACAGTTTAGAGAGTGGGAGAGGTGAATGAATTTATTCCACACAGGTATGTGTGTATGTATGTATCTATATATATATATACATAGAGTATAGAGTGTATATACATGTATACAGTATGGAGAGAAAGACACTTGTTTTCAGATGTCTGACCTCCGTCAGACATCTGATTGTTCGCGGATGTTGCCAAACACATGGTTGCACTTACGTCGGTGATTCTGAAGGCTGTGATTTATGCTGGGGACAAACGTGAGGAAGTGGATTGCCATCACTCTGGCCACAGTCATCAACATCATCGACATCAACATCAACACCATCATCAACGACAATCGCCGTCAGCATCGCCACCACGTCAACACTTCACCACCATCGCCCCATGATGGCCGTCAACAACACAATTCTGGCCGTCATCCATGTATATACACATACACATATATGTGTCTATGAAGATAACTGTAAATAGACACAGAAACCTGCATATTTAGATCCATTGCTGTGACGACGATGCTCAGCTCTAGTATTGGGTCGTAGGGTCACCCGATCTACGACTATTTTGTGATTGGTGTACCTTCCCTGGGCTTACGTGGCGGAGTTGAAATTAACGCGGTCGGGGTCGTGAACAGTCCCTCCTGCGCCGTATGCGAATTCCAGCCTCTCTGCTTGCTCACGGTGTCAGCACTAGTCACAACAGTGCGGTTGCATTACTTGCAGGAGTAGCAGTAGCAGCCGCAGTCAAAAAAAAAAATCATCCTCTCAGGCGGCAACAGAAGTCAAGGAGTTTTGAGAACAGCTGGGACTCACACGATAGCATGCAACACAGTTGACGACTGCAGCCATCAACATCCAGACTCTTGTTCTGAATCTGAACACAACTCCAAGACAATGCGCTCAAAAGCCTTGCATGATGTATGTACTCCTGCAATAACACTGCAGTAGCAAGTCAGCTAAACACCATTCGCCTTCACCCCGAAGCCCGGCAGCCTGTACATCATGATACATCAGGTCTTCGGTTTAGACTCTCACAACTTGGACGATTTAGGTGAGGGTCAAGGGTTTATTAGGGTTTGGGGCTCAACGAAGCCCTAAACCTACCAAACCTCGGATCTCAAATGCTACCAAAATCACCTGGGTCAACATCTCTACAGCAGCAAGACAGGTGCAAGACAAGCTGCCAATTCAGCACATTAAAGAAGAAACGCCGTCCGTCCTGGCAGGGGGCGGAGTTGTCGGAAAAATAGAATTTCGGGTGTAGCCGGAACGGAACCGTCGCATGGGGTCAAGGCGCAACTGCAATTGGCAAAGCTCGCTTCGACGAAGCTAAGAACAAATAGCTCTAAGCCTAGCAAGGACACAGATAGCCTCATCACAGGATGAATTGCTTACTGCAACAGCCCTTCCTAAACGCCAACGCGAAATCAAGAAGCAAAACACACACACACACACACAAACAACACACACACACACACGCTGATGAAAAGGCTTTACTGTCAAGGGCTTGAGATGGTCGAAGAGAAACGTTGCCCCAGCTGCCCCAGGCAATGCCACAACTACACATGGCGGCGACTACAGCAACGGGTTGGACCAAGGTCTCGACTCATAATGCATCCAAGACCGCATGATCACGGGCGCATCTTTTCTTCTGGGAGCGGCTCACTTCAAGACGCCTCCAGATCAGGTGGCCAGCCATAGCCATGAAAGTTCAATGAACTACATGTCCCATGTAGCTCTACGACCAGCCAACAAGCTGATCAACCCCATTAAAGCATATTAAAGCCCGCTGTCTTTTCAACAGCGCCATGAACAGCATAACCACAAATTGAACGTGTAACTAGCCATCAACAGCTTTGCATGCCTTTGGTGTCCTGTGCGGTCCCAGCCTCCGCGGCCAGTTGCGAGCCGACGTCACAGAAAGCACGATACTGCGCAAAGGTGAATGGGCATTTCATGGATGTGCCCTGACTGCGCAGCCTGGAAGCCAAAGCTTCGACGAAGCTCCTCTGTGGGCCCTTGGCCATTCGCCGACTTCCCAGAGCCCGGCCCTTTGATCGCATGTTGGCCTCGGGTTCCCCGGATCCTTCTGGCCTGTTCCGCGCAGCCTGGACTAGAATAGAGAGCTCCTGCACCGATCGATTCAGCAGGCCAACGGGTTCGGTCGCTAGCTCAGCATAGCGAAAAGGCTGCAGGAGGCGCATCTCTGACAGCATCTTTCGGCGCAAAGCGAAGCCCTCACTTGGTGTCTCGTTTCGCCTTGGCCCGGACTGTGCTGATTGCCCTTCCATGTCCCTCTGAGATGCTTCTCGGGAGTCTGCTGCCCAAGGAACTGGTCCAGACGGTGCTGGCTCCCCAAAGCAAGTCGGCTGCATCAGCTCCTTTTGTCCGAGAGGGCACTCGCCACTCTGCATGTGTTGCAGGAGGGCGGGTACCTGCTCGAAAATGCGGTCCGTCGTGCAGAAGCTGCACATCATGTATGAAAGAGATTCCCTGGGATCATCGACTGGAATGTACCGAATTTGTTGTGCCAGTCCCGTCGAGTGCGACCTTCTGCACTCGGCAGGCACATCTATGGTCTGTGCATTCATTGTCTTCATGTGAGGCTGGAGGCGTTGGTACCTTCGGCTGCCATGGCCCCGTCCCCCATTGCCAGTGCCAGGTCCGCCGCTTTCTGCCTTTTTCCACAAGGAGCGCCTCGCCAGTTGAGTCGACGAGACGGGCACGGATTCGTCGAAAGCCCCCGGAATTGTCTCAGCCTCCGATTCCTCGTCAGCCATCACAGAACCAACCGCACCTAGATCGTGACAAGTACACTCGTTGTTCACATGCAAACGCAACTTAAGACGCATCTTTCTGGGATATATATTCAGTGAGTTCCAAAACTTTTTCAAAGACCATAGAGACATGTTGCGTCGATTTTATCCCCTCTCGAGCCAGAAGCGGACATGGACATCAGGTCCTGGATCCTGCACCAAGTTCTAGTTCAAGCTTTCGAACCTCTTCAATATATCAAACATCAACCGTGCAAGGCAGAAGTTAGGGTGCACAGCGACAGTTGCAAGGACAGAAGCTCCTGCTCTGTGACATGCCGAAGGCTGAAGCAGCGGCGCATCACAACAGCGAGGACGCAACAAAAACCCTAAACCCGAAGTGCCTTCGTGATGCGAAGGACGACGTCCACGACGAGGACGAGAAGAACACTCGCTCCTTTCGGACATAATGTAGGGGCCTTAACAATTAGAATAGGATTTTGGGGGGGCGCATTATACTAAAATTATAGTAAGGATCCCCCCCCAAAATAGTATTGGTAATTATTTAGGCCCCAATATTAAATGCTTTACACGATTTGGGGTTTAGGTTGTACCGGGCTCAGGGTAGCTGAGGTCTGACACAACCTGGAAGCCGCAACTCGGAGTAGCAAGTTCGATGCCTCGCCCGACGCTAGGTGGCCATCTCTTGCAAACGGTTGCTGTGCGCGCTGCGTGGCCGGCCGGGTAATGCTAACAATGAGTAGCAAAACCGTTAAAGTTTTTAGCGGAACAAGTTGGAATCTCTGCTGATAGTTCCCATTACTGCAAAACCCCCAACCCCAAACCCAAACGGGGCAGAGCTCAATCCTTGACGATCCTATGTTATGATGGGGTTAAGGGGCTTGCTGGCAGGCACAACCACAAAGCTCAACAAAAAACAGGCAAGTGCTTCAGTGCAATAACAAAAGCAGCAGCACTTCCGGCAGGTTTCCGAACATGGTGTCCTATAGGCCCTTGTCCAAAGAGTCGGCACGACAACATCCCTCCGCGCAACGCCTCATGCAGCGCGCCTGCTAAAAAAAGGCCCAGCGAGTCCGCTTCGTCTGGGGGAAGGATGAAACTGGCGACCGTCAGGCCTTGGCGCATATTGCCTCTAGTCTCCATTGTAGTCCCTTTTTTGGTTTAACCACTTGTATAAGGATCTTATAAGGTATCCCCACAAAGGAACTACAATGGAGACTATAGGTGTGAACCGAATGCCCCAAGTGAAGCCATGGCTGGACGTGTGAGCCACGTATCTAGAATCCACTGGAATCAGGACACTGTTGATGAACGATTTTGTAGATATGTGGTGGAGAGAATTACTAGATAAATGAAGAATTAGCTTGAGAGCACATAACCAGCAGTCGTGCCTCGACGATGAAAAGCGAACATGATCAAACGTGAGCACTTATGGTCACTTGCCCCTCAATCGGAATCCCAAGCCTCGCAGCAGCATCCAAAATCCTGTGGCCCAGGCCCATGTCGATGCATATCGCAATGGTCACAATTATCTCCCAAATAGCTGACTCCTTGGCTAGTGGCGTTCTAATGGCACCAGGACGGCGTCTCAAAGCACTTACGAGAAAATGCCCAGTTTCACCGATGTCTGCGACTGGAGAGACAATCCCGCCGAAAGCTGTACCGAAGTCTCTATCTTGCGCGTCATGGTTGCATGTTTTTTGTTCGGCGCACTGGCTGCTGAAGGTGGCACGAACGATACGCGGAAAATCAGGTTGAAGACTTTGCAAACTTTGCTGACCATGATGTCGCATAAGCGCCACTGGCTCTTAGGATTGCCCAATGGCTCCAATAAATCGCGAAAACAGTAAACGAGAACATTGCTGACTGCAGACAACCTTCACCGACGATTCGGGATCGCACTTCGACTGTGGGGCCCAAAAACTACAAGGTGGCGATAGCAATAACATGCCTCTTCAAATCCTGCTGCGAACTTCATGGCCATGTATCACATCATCCTCCTCCTCATCATGAACCACATCCGCCATCATCTAAATCACAATCAACATCGCAACTGGCATCGTAGCCATCACCACCGCAACAATCAGCCGCAACTTCTTCGCCCTTGGCAGCATGTGGGAATATATATATATATATATATATATGTGTGTGTGTGTGTGTATACATCTACATATACATACAGATCGGTATTAATCTCGGATTGTTACATACATGCACGCTTGACATGCATGCATGCATGCTTACCTACCTACATATATACATACATACATACATACATACATACATACATACATACATACATACGGACAGACAGACAGACAGACAGACAGACAGACAGACAGACAGACAGACAGACAGACATACAGACTGACAGACAGG
Source organism: Symbiodinium sp. CCMP2456 (assembly GCA_905221635.1). Taxonomy (NCBI): domain Eukaryota; class Dinophyceae; order Suessiales; family Symbiodiniaceae; genus Symbiodinium; species Symbiodinium sp. CCMP2456. The sequence continues at coordinate 57,304 of CAJNDV010003991.1, read as the reverse complement.
CAGGCAGGCAGGCAGACATACACACATCATGCAAACATACATTACATTACATTNNCGGACGGACGGACAGACGGACAGACGGACAGACGGACAGACGGACAGACGGACAGACGGACAGACGGACAGACAGAAACAGACAGAGACAGAAACAGACAGAGACAGACAAAGACAGACAGATACATACATACATACATACATACATACATACATACATACATACATACTTACATACGTACGTACATACATACATACATACATACATACATACATACATCGTACATAAAGACATACAGACACATACACACATATAGGGACATACATACATACATACTTAATGCCAATATGACATATCATGAGTTTCCAGCTCATCATCCTCGACATCATGAAAACCGTGTTCGTGGTCGTGGTCGTGATAGTGGTGTTGCTGGTGGTGGTGGTGGTGGTGCTGGTGGTGGTGGTGGCGGCGGCGGTGGTAGTGCTGGTGGTCGTCGTCGTCGTCATCACTGTCGTCGTGATCGACCTCGTCATTGTCCTCCTCATCCCCCTCCGCACTTTGCATAGTGACTGCTTTCCTGAGGGCATGGAGAAAACTGCTAGCCACCGCCTGAATGAATTCAGCCCTGCAGAAAGCGTCGAAAGCTGGGACCAGCGTAGCTCTGCGGCCTCCAGCGTCCCTTGCCGGTGCTTCTTCGGTTTTCCACGAACACACGCAACCCAATCGAGCAAAGTGAAGCCGCGTGAGATGCCAACCGGCAAAGACTTTTTACTCCTCCAAACCTTCCGAGCCCTGCAAACCGCTGTAATATTGGGGACCTGAATACCCAGACTAGTCGACAGGGTTACTAGCTCAATACAACTGTATCATAACTCTAGCTCTCTCTCTCTCTCTCTCTCTAAGTAAGAGGACAAAGCGGGCAGGTGGTCCCCCTAGCTCCTCGAGCGCGGACGCGCACCTGCGGGTCACGGCAGGGGTTTCTCAACTCCGACAAGGGGGGTGCCCCCCTATCGGCTCGGCTATAGTTACAGGGCCGGTGGAAGCGTAGACTCATGCCCCCCATACAGCAAGAAACTGAAAACCCTTGCTGAGGCTGTGACTGTTAGCTGTAGTAATTAACTACTGTAACACTCAGGCCACGTCCATGTTTGAGGGGTTGGTGTAAGGCAACGACGAAGTACGTTATAGCATCACAGATCCCCCTGGTTCGCACACCTCCGAAGACACGCTCTAGCTCTCTCTCTCTCTCTCTCTCCCTCTCTCGCTCTGTCGCACTTTTTCCTGATGGATCCATCGAGTTTCCGCGGCAGCATACCTTAAACAACCAGGCTCTCCAGCGTCCGGACTACCTTTCATTTGCCGGGCCGTCCAAGGGCGATACCGTGCTTTTGCTCTCCGCCCACTTTAAGAGATGTAATTAGCCTCCACAATACAGCACCGTAAATTGCCGTCTATCTTTCCTGGACCTACAAACCAAAACTGAAGCCCAGCAACGAGAACCTACAGGACAGTGGCCTCTGAACCCTGACCTTTTTGCGGCAGGCTTGCAAGCAAGAACGCCTGGTAGTTCGCCACTAAACCAGGAAACCGTTCTGAAAGCGCAGCAGAAACGAGTGCGCGAAAACGGGCCACTCTGAATTGGAAGATAAACACCAACTTTTCTGCAAGTCGTACACTGGCCAAGGCTCGACAATAAGCACTGCTCGACCGCGACAATTCGTTGCCTCGGGGTTCTCGGTAATCCAGTACCTCAGAACTCCACAGCGACATGCTACTCGAGCTGTCCCAGATGGTGCTGATTGCAGCCGTTTTTATGTATTCGTTGCCAACATGTGTGGCTCAAGTCCCTTCAGCCACATGATCACATGAGCGGGAGTTCCGTCTCTATTAGGTCATAGTAAGGAACAGCCTGATTGCGAATAACGCTACACTGTCATCATGCTCGGTGTTCCTTTTACTCCGTCGCTGCTCACCTGTTGAACACGTGCTGCCACCAAAACAGATGCCAGAGCAAGACGGGACCGAGACACGCCCGTCGGTTGCGGAGGGTCTCCGCATCAATGTGTACCGCCTGCGAGTGGCTTTTGCTCTGTTTAGGCATAGGCAGCCAAGGTTCCATCTGTCACGCGTATCGGCTGCCTAAGCGAACATCGAGGGTTTTGAGGAAGCCCTGTATTTACTCGTGGTGATTCTCCACGGGGTCCGGGTGTGCCCCCCACACTTGAATGACTAGAAGCTCGAAACCCCACACGCTGAAAGCTAGATTCGATCAGAAGATCCTGAAGGTGGATGTGAAAGCAGCAGCTGGCCTCGATAACGGAGAAGTGTGTCGGCTTCCTTGGGAGGACTCCGTACTGACAAAAACGAGAAACAGTGGTGGTGGTTGTGGTGGTGGTGGTGGTGGGGGTGGGGTGGTGGTGGTGGTGGTGGCGGTGGTGTCGGTGGTGGTGTCGCTGCTGTCGCTGTCGCTGTCGCTGTCGCTGTCGCTGTCGCTGTCGCTGTCGCTGTCGCTGTCGCTGTCGCTGTCGCTGTCGCTGTTGCTGTTGTTGTTGCTGCTGATGTTGTTGCTGTTGTTGACATTGTCGTCGTTGGCGTCGTCGTCATCGTCCTCGTAGTCGTGGTAATGGTCGTTGTTGCTGTTGCTGCTGGTGTTGTTGTTGTTGTTGGTGGTGGTGCTGCTGCTGCTGGTGGTGGTGGTGGTGCTGGTGGTGCTGGTGGTGCTGGTGGTGGTGGTGGTGGTGGCGGTGGTGGTGGTGGTGGTGGTGGCGGTGATAGTGGGTGGTGCGGTTATTGTTGCGGCTGTATTCGTCATCGTTATCGTCGTTGTTGTTGCAGCAGCACGAAGAGCGGCACGACCAAGCACCACACAGCCAACCCACTAAACGCCAGCATCAACAACAACAACAACAACAACAACAACAGCAACAGCAACACCAACAGCAACAGCAACAGCAACAGC
>CAJNDV010003991.1:38331-54250 GCA_905221635.1 Symbiodinium sp. CCMP2456 | reverse complement strand
CAACAACAACAACAACAACAACGTGATGCGGCGAGCATCTCAGACGGATGCCAAAGCAACCAATGCCTGCGCCCTAACTGTGATTAGGAACCCTTGATCCTTGAGTTTACCTTCAGAGGTGCCAACTTCCCAAGACAAAACCAGTCAACAATCCCAAAATCTCGAACAGCAATTTCAACAGACACAATCTTGAGCCTCGAAACCTCACGCCCGAGCCCCAAGCAACCGAGAACCTGAACCCTGAGCACTCAATACCCAGTGCACGCCTGGTGATCTTCCGGCCAATGCTGCCAGCCTGAAATCATTCAGAGACACAGGCTGGAGCAGCATGGTGTTCCTCTGGGGTTTTAGGGCAGCAGGAAGATCGAGTACATGCTCGCGACTCCATACAGTCCTGCAAGCTTATGCAAGACGATCACAGAGAGCTGTCAGTCCTACACATCTCTGTTGTCCTGCCTTCGCCCCAAAGTCTGTAAGTCCCACATCAACATATCCCGGTCAGTAAGGCCTGCCTGCAGTCCCGGATTTCTGCCGATAAAACTCTGTGCCAAGCTGCTGATGACTCGCTGAAGCTCTTGGTCGAGGGGATCCGGGTTGGGGCAGCCATGGCATCTTGCAAAGTCTGCACCCGGATGAACCCTAAACCTTGTGCCCCCACCCCAGTCCGTGCAAATCGCATTCCCTGGGCCCGAAGCGAAGCTCATGGTCCAGGGGTTCGGGGTCCCTTCTGCATCAGGTAAAGGGGTCATATAGCCTTGCTCAGTTTTACAATGTGCGCTTTCAACTGCCCGTTTTTCATCTTGAACTGATGAGGGCCAGCGCCAACAGAACACGAGAGGAGATGCGGGCAAAGCTCAAACTCTTGAGGGATCATAAGCGCGGACACTCCCACGTCTTTCCCAGTGTTGGCTCGTCTATGTCTATGGGCATCTGCATGACCTACTCGAAACTTTGAGCCCCAGCGATGTGTGGAAGAGTAAGCTTTGTTGAACAGCAGAGATGGCCAACAAATGCGATCTGCTTCCTCGTTCGACTCATGGTTCCCTGATGCAATGCACTGACTCAGCCCTGTTCTCGGCAAGTGCACGTAGGAATTGAGGAAGTCCAACTGACAAAACCATCGTGACTGTCGATCAAGCATCACTAGTTCTGCTGACCACCTTCTTTTGCTTATCTTCAATTTTTGCCTCACTGGTTCTTACAACCGTGCCGTAATGTTCAGCTGGCTGTGAAACATTGTCCCCACAGCCTTCAAGCCGCCTGTGGCAACCTCTAGAAGAGGAAACTTAATATCGCCAGTGCCGGCACCACGAAGCTGGCAAAGTTGCAGCGGGTGCCACTCTTCTGATCCAGGACATCGTCTTCAGTGGTCGGATAGACCAAGAGATCTTGCGGATATTCGGTGCTGGTGGAATTTCCAACCTTGCCTCGGCCTGCAGGCACACCGCAAACGACTCCGGATGAAAAAAGCGACTCCCAAAGACTGGCTTTGAGTTTGAGGGATGCATTGCTTATCTGAGCCTTGGCCGCTACAACACTGAACCCTCTCTCTCTCTCTCTCTCTCTCTTTTTCGGGCACTGAGTCGCCTGTCAGGCCCTGCGAGCCTCCTCCCCACAAGACTACCCTAAACCCTAAACCAAACAAATGCCCGAAACACCGTGAGCCTGTGCGGAGGACGAGGTAGCTTTCGCCTCTTGCCGCCGTAAGGCGCACTCGGATTTTGGAGTCCGCACTGCCGTCGCTCAGGATGATCTGGTAGCTGCCCTGTAGGGGGGTTTTCGGGTCTAGATCCCTCGTCTATCCCACACCTCAACTGGATGTGTCATCTTTAAACAGCTCAACCCTGCTCGCATTCCGCATGGGTCCTGGGGCACGCCAAAAGCCGTACCGAACGGAAGGATGGTGCCTTCCCAGTGGCCTTGGCTGCGCTCGAGTTGTTCAGGCTTTCGGCGCTCACACTGGCTTAGGGTTTGATTATCTGACCCCCAAGTCCTCCGACAGTCATACCTGTAAAAAAGACAAAATCTTTTCTTGACCATCTGCTGTCCTGACCCCCTGGTATTCCGACCTGCAGAAAATCTAAACCTCTTATATACGGAAATATTTCTATTACTACAATTCATACGAATGAAACAAAGAATATACATATTACAGCGATTATTTCTTGCTGTTGTTTTGCCATTAGTCTAACCCCTTAAAGCCCAGTCCCGCCTGTGGAGTTTGCCAAGAGCAGGGCGGCCTTAGCGTCGCCGGCATAGGTGTCTAGCACCGCCACCTCCCAGCAAGACCAGGTGTTTTAGAAGGGTTCGATTGGGGTTCTGCAAGGTTTCTTAAGACTTATATACGGATTGTACAAGGTTTTTCTTATGTAGGCATTAAGTGCTGTGTTGTTCCATGTTCCTGCATTGTAGACCCGAAAAACAGGTACGATCGGGCCATGGACACGCGCGATCCATGAAGCATGTGCTGCAGCAGCACACGTAATCTCGTGGAAAAGAAGGGGGGACGCAAGACCCTAAACCCTTTCCGCTAAACCGGAACCCTTTAAAGGAGCTCCGAAACACCTCGCAGTTCCACGTGTGCTGCGTGTTCCCAAGTGTGCGAAGGGCCAGATTTGCGTCGCAGCTCACAAGACGACTCTACATATGCAAAATCTCTCTTCTCATCTTTTGCGTCTAACATCCCATCATACATCCCAAACATTCCTAAACCTCTGGCAACCCGGACAATGCAGGCCAGAGCAATCATTCTAGCCGCAGTAGGTCTAGCAGCTAGCACAACATGCAATCAGCTGTTCCGCGTCTAGGGTTGAAGGTTTAAGGGTAAATCGGATCGCTTTTACCTAAGCCCTACACTGCCGGATCTTGATGTGGCATATGAAAAGCTGGGTAAACCCTGCAGATCGACCGTGCAAATGGCATCGCCACGGAACCACTCGTAATGTACACGATAGAAAAAGCTACTGATAACCCAAACTCTAAACCGTAAACCATACTGCACAAACCACCAGAGTCACTAGGAACCCGAAAACGGACAAAAAGCTGCCTGGGCATCCTTCGATGCAGCGAACATGTGCGACTGGAAAGACACCGGATCCAACTCGGAGTTTGAGCGGTGGATCACCACATACATGACGGCATCATACCTCCGAAGTAAGATCATGCAAGATCTTTGTTTAGGCTTCAAGGTTTACGGCTTAGCGGTTGTAAGTTATATGGTATAGGGTCAAGGGAGGACTGCGTAGAAGTCTACAGAAAACTCCTCATCGAGAAGACCACACCAGCAGTGACATTTCGGGCACCCTCGTCAACATGGCGCACGCTCTTGACTCTTGCAATGCATGCGGCCATTCAGGAACTCGTGCAGGTTCTGAAGGACAGCAAACAAAGTCCCAAAAGTGCGAAAAAGTATCTGTCTTGAGATTGAAATCTTGGCCTACGCAGACCGTCATTCCACACCCCCCCCCCCCGCCCCACACGAAACCGCTCAATCCCAAGACCTTCCCGACAAAGCAAGCCAGCCTTGGCAGGGAGTCGATGGCGAAGGTGGCGATTGGCAGCTTCTCTGTTCGGAAATCCTCGAGGTTTTTTAAGGTTTTGGCGCTTTGAGGGTTTGGGTCCTTACGCCGAAATCATCGGGCTCAGGGCTTACGGGAATTTAAGGCCTCGGGCTGATAGTAACAAGGTTTAAGCTTTTGGCCATCTTGGATTGCACCAAGGCTTCTAAACGTCAGGCTGTAAGGCGTAGGGAGTTCTATAAGCCTTAACCGTAAGGGGGGTTGCACTCTCCAGAGGCACAAAAGGTGGGATGAAGAGAGGTCGGATGAAGACTTCCTTGATGCTTTAACGCTCTTACCGGTTCTTTTGACGATGTCGTTGTCGGCTGCAACGCCGGTTGTAGAGCTCTCCGGGTGGAGGCTTCAAGAAGCTGGCAATCTAAATTTACGCTTTAGGCTGCAGCCCTACGGATCCGGATTGTGTAGAAGGGGGATCATCGACTCCAGGGATTTAAACGATTCGGGTTGCCAAGACGTCCACAACGTCACGGGCTTCGCATGATGCAGCCCCTCAAAAAATGCGCATAGCTCAGTGAACCCGTCGTTATGGCGATCGACTGCAGGCCGGGCTCAAGACGATCTCCTCGCGCAAGAGGCTTCACCAGGTTCAGCTGCTGGCACTCCTCGCCCCGACCGGCAGCACAAAAAGGTCGGAGGGTCGTGTGTACTCTTTTTTTTTGTCAGGGTCATGCAATAACACCTTCTGCCAAATAAAAGAAGGTCTGGATAGATCTGCTACAGTAGGCACTTCGGAACCAGATTGAGTGACCTACTGATGTTGCTCGAGATGAACGAATGCAAGGAATGGCCTTGTATTTGATAGGAGCACCCATCATGGAGTTGATGCCACCGATCTCCACCGAAAAGCTCTCATCGCCCGCGTACGCATTGCAGACTCGCAAGGTGTGCCTGTATTCCACTGGCTTCAGGAAGCCTTAGCTTTCTGTATTGGACCAGCACTATTTGTATTTCTGTACAACCATATGTGGATACACAGGCAACCGACCAGCCAGACACGCATGTTTATTTGTGTGTGTATGTACATGTACGCATGTATCTGCCTGCCTGCCTGCCTGTCTGGCTCTGTCGGTCGGTCTCTGTCTGTCTGTCTGTCTGTCTCTGTCTGTCTGTCTGTATGTTGTCTGTCTTTCTGCCTGCCTGCCGTTGGCTGGCTGTCTCTCTGTCTGTTTCTGTGTCTGTCTCTCTCTGTCCGTCTCTCTGTGTATATACGTGTGTGTGGAGGGGTAGACATGTACATGGCCACGAACCAACAACGACTACAGTCATAAAGGCTGCGTGTCCTTATTCGAAACCACAGGTGCGCGGAGTTGCAGGTCCAAGCTGCTGTCAACCACAAGAGCTCCAGAACCGCTCTGGTGGCCGCTGGCATCTGCCAAGCCAACAATGCCCAGAAAGGCAAGGAGGATAAGGGCCATTCTGGCCGAGGTACTGCGGTGCCGAATTCGTTCAGATACTACTCGAAAATCACCTTGCCCGTCCGCAATTCGTGTCTGGGAACCACATCACGCATCTACATGCTGATGTCCTTGGGACCCAGTAACAGACGTGCACCGCCGGTCACCTCGCTACAGTGTTGCGGAGCTTGGGCCAAAATACGCGGCTTGTGGTTCGAGGGCAAGCAATGGGTCACAGTGTTAGAGATATTGGCTTTAAGTTCCCGGTTTGGGAACGAAGGCGCAGCAGTCTGGGTTTGCCTGGAGCCTGGAGCCTTCTCCAGGCTGCTGCACGCTTTGGCAAGGCCAGGCACCCAGCAGTTGTCGAACGTACGAAATTCTATTCAGCAAACAATTCCTCCCAGCACCAAGTGTTAAAAACAACAACGTAGAGACGAAGTTAGACGATCCAACAATATGACAGAATGTAGAACGAGAGAAGCAGTAAACAACACATGCAGCTTGAAAAAGCATTGAGCAGAACAGAAAGCCTAGTCATAGCCTAGCCCTGCAATGCTATGTGCAAGCATGTCGGAACATGCACTTCACCTGGGCACTACTCATGATGTAAGGGACTGCATGGCCATAGACACACGGCACTTTACGACCCGGATGGCGTAAAGACTGTCATGGCAATATTTTGAAACGATTTCCAAGAGAACTGGCACCTTTGGCACTCCCAACTCGGACAAGCCAAATCAGGTCTTGAGGCTTGAGGTTCATAAAGGATTAGACCTCATGTAGGGGCCTTGATAGCTACAATAGGGTTTTGGGGTTCCTTTGTAGTATGTTCACACTAAGAAACCCCAATAGTAATATTGGTATTTATTTGGGCTTCTATATTACGGTCAAGGCTCAGGGCTAGCTGAAGGACTTGGAACCAGCAAAACCTGCATCCTTGGGGGGTTCCAAGATGTCTTCCGAGAGGACAAAACCAGGGTTGCGGTTTCAAATTTGGTTGAAAAAGTCTAGTGTTGACCGGCACGCGGATCAGATGAAATGCAGACAGGCAAACAAACTCTCAGCCGAAGTTGAAGGGACCATGAGCAAATGAAGCACCGACAACCAAATCTAAATAAGCTTGCAAAATCTTTTGGGTTCAAGTATCCGTTGGCAGTCGGCAACAAAATCCTTGCACTGTCAAGAGGGGCTTCTACGGGTTCTGTACTGGTTTAGGGTTTGTGGTTCAGGGTTTAAGTACCCTCAGCTTTGAGTACCTTCAGCTTGCGGAGTTACGGCTCATTTTGGGCATTGTAAAGTCTTGATCATCACATGCATGCAGGCATACACACAGAAATGCATACATATACACGTACACAAATGTGAATATTTGCTGGAACCCCACAACCTCCAAACAGAAAGCTCCTTCTTTCCTTCTCCCACTCTGCCGAGCCCTCTGCGTCCGCGCGAGCGGAGCAGGGTATGCTATTTTTGTCTGGTGCATCCGACGGCCATGCCTGACACCTTCCGTTGTACAGGGTTAAGGTTTGGTTTAGGGTTCAGCATAGAGGGCTGGTAATGGTAACGAGTCGGGGACCCACGTGATGCACATAGTCATGAAGTACTTGCCCTAGACAAATCTATGCATGCCAACACTACCTGGAGAACCTTCAGTATGAGCAGGGACTTTTATCAATCTTGTCTAACCACTCGCAATATCGGTTCAAGATATGAGCGTCTTGGCAGATGCTTCTCTCTGTGGGCTTCTCCACGGCGAAGGCGTGATTTTGACCACAGGGGCTGCAGGCTGAGAAAGCCTTGCGAACAACGGTTCATAATTGGATTAGCTGGTGCATATACATGGTCGGTGGCCGCAGCCTTAACATTTGATTGACACACACCATGATGTCGCAGCATAGGCTTGCGCATGACATAAACTTGACCTGCTAATGGAAGCAATGTCATCCTGATTCCTGGTCTGACCAAGGTAACGATTGCCATCTTTGTGCTGCGATGGCGCTGATGGATCCCCTGGGGTTCACATGCATTGATGAACAATGGACTTCGGGCAGCGTGGACTTCTACCGACCCCAAGTCAGCCATCATGGAAGGCTAGTCATAAACTTGGATAAAGCAGGCTCCAGTCGGAATATGTGAGACGTTGGGCACCGCCATCGGCGTGCCATAGCGAAGGAGAGTGAGGCTGCCTAGGGTACTCTTTGACAGAGTTTTTCTAACGCCAAAACGGAAGGAAACCCTCCTAGGATGTTCTTCATGTGTCGGGGAAAGTGGTTGGTACGGTGTCGCAAAGGGACAAGTGACGAAGGCAAACAAACGACCAGGAAGGACTGCTACGAGCAGGGGCGGAGATAAGCATCCTTCCTGGTGAATTTGTACAAATATGTATACATGAATACACGTGAGTATACACGTTAATACATGTATGCGTGTGCATGCAGGCTTTCAGCAGACAGTCCTAGATCAAGTCGATCAGCGAGCCCTTCTTCCCCTTCGCCATGGACTTCCTCACTTGCACGCTCATCTGGGCACATCCATGACGGCGACTCAATCTTCCATGCTGCCTCGCCGGACTGTTTTGAATGTGCTTGGGTGTCTATGTATAAAAGAAGGAGTTTTGGAGTTAGAAGCATGTGATACGACATTATGACTAGTCCAACTTCTGGCGATAGTATCAACTGCTGAGGTCGTCTGGCATAAGGTGAACTGGGAGTGCCAGCCAAGGGTTCGGTTATTGGTTTATAGTCGCACCGACAACCAGCGCCGAACAGCCTACCTGCATTGCAGACCCAATACTCCTCACCCGGGGCGAGTGTCCCTGACGGGTTCAGGCACCAGCTCGAAGTTCGATTGGCCATGTGAATCAGCATGCTTCACTGCTAGGTTCAACCCTACCGTGGGACTCACCGGCGAACAATCAGCAACCCACTAACTCCTACAGTCCTACAGTCGAAAAGACACGGCGACCCTGAACCATGAACCAACAAATATGTCCAGAGCCCGAGCGCTGGGTTCTACAGATGGCTTATACATTATGCCTGACATACTACATCGTACTGCATACTGTATACTACGATAATACTATATACTTTATATTCTGTACTATATATATACTATATATCATGTACTGTATACTATATACTATATATAGGCACTACACGCCTAGTTTGAAAGGTGGGCTGCTCTCGGGTTCTGGTTTTCGCCTTTGGGCGGGACTTCAGAGCTTCGGGCCTTCTTTTGTAAAGCCAGGCTCTGGGTTTTGGGTTTAGGGTTTAGGGTTCAAGGTGGGTTTAGGGTTTCTGATCCCGGAAGTTACTATCTTGGCTAAGGCCGTCGGAGCTCACACTCGGACACTCTTATAGTTTAGGGTTTTTGCGTCATGCTGGTTATTGTGACTGTTGTCATCATCACAATATTCGTACGATGTGGGGCGTGCCGGGGATATTTGGAGCTTTGGTGGGATGCGGCTTTGCTACAACCTGTGAGACCTTGAGACCTGTTGCAAGGGCTAAAAAACAACTGCCGGATTTCCCCCAATCCCAACACCCTGGATAAAGTGCAGTCCAATGCCCAAAGCAATGGAATCCTACAGATTTCACTGCCCCCGAACATGAAACTCAAGTTTCCAAAATCTCCAGCACGAACAGGAACCAGGGCCAACCAACATACCATGAGGGAGAGCTTCTCGGGGAAGGTTCATTCTGACGAATTTCAAAGTCTTAAATCCAATGGCGAAAGTTTCAAAAATACTGACGGAGGCTTCGAAAGGTCACGGAAAAGAACCTTGTCATGTGAGAAGTGAATGGCAAGCCGTTGGGTACGACTATAAATACAAACATACAGCCGGAACGCTTGAGGCCTCATTTGTCCTTCTGAAAGAAAGGATGGGCCAAGGCATCCTCCGGTGTCAAGCGCTCCTCGGTCTATAGGTTTAGCACTCACTACGAAGGACAAACCTCTCAAGCAGCTTTTACTTGCTTGGCGAAGAGTGCATTCAGACATATTCTGACATTCGTAGCTTGAGGTCCTGATCTCTTCTGTCTTACAACAACTCTTCCGGACCAGAACCGAGCAGGGGGCCTGGGAGGGCTGGTCGCTGGTCTCTTTGAGCACAGTGGGTACCGGCAGGAGCCATGTCGCAATGCGTGTTTGCGTCATACTTGAAGAAGACAAGTCATGTGACACGGTGTCTAAGCCTAGCCCCTCGTGAAAATGCCAGAAAGGGTTTCCGCCTGCCAAGGCCGAGTGAGAGCTTTTGCTTGTTTTCAGCTGGGATGGGGGACTACGATCGAATATGACGGAGGCCCGGCAAAAGTGATAGCAACGCTTACGACCGACTGGTCTTGTTTGATGTCTGGACCCGGTCAATGCTTATCTATGCAGAGCAAAGTCCCAGCTCAAACATGTGCATTTGCATCATGTGCAACTCTAGTCCTCTATGCTTTCATCTAAGCTCACATGAGCGGCCTAGCGACTTCCCGCGCTGATTTCGGCAACTATAGTGTTGAAGCCGCCACAAAATCAGGATTGATTCGGCAAGAACAAGCTCCATAGCCGCAGAAAACAGACTTCCACCTGTAGCGGATCACAGTCCATTGTAGAAGTAGCCTAACGGCGAGCGACAAAACATCATCAAAAAGAAGAAACAGAAAGACGGAACCACAACGACAATAAGAACAAGACCAGTGCCAGTACTGACAGCGAGAGGATCCTACCAGTCGCGGGATGCATGGCCATTCGTGTGGATCAACCCGGGGCAGAAGTTGCGACGGCCAGTTAGTTGCTCTCAACTTTGAGGGGATATGCACTAGGCACAAGGATGGCAGAAACCATGTTGCCATGATGCTGCCGGATCGAGGACGAGGAGTTTCGTCACAAGATCCCCGAGACGCGGCATCAGCCGTTCCTGCGTCTTTGGGTCCTTGACTCCAGAACTGGCATAGCTCAAGCATGCAGAAGGCTTAAAGAATTCGGATCTCTTGACAATGCAATCTACAGCGCTTTGACATCCTGAAGTTCATTGGACATGAAGACATGTTCAGGATTTGGTTTATGGCTTCCTTTGTAAGACTTGGACTCTGTCGATCTGGAAGGTTTCCATGAGGCTCTTCTTCTGCTTATGGGCACTGTATGCGACAAGCGAAATTGCTTTACCAGCGCCGTTAGCCTGAGAGTCCCGGAGAGACTTAGGGCTCTGATGCCTGATCGTGGGAAGTGTTGTCTCTGTTTGCTTCTACTTTATTCTCTCTCTGTCCGTCTATCTCTCCCTGTCCCTCCTAAAGCCTAACCCCTAAGCCCGACTAACCCTGGGCCCTCTGCCTTGGACACTGCAAGGAGTTTTAATACTTCGAATCTGTATCTAAATATACTTATGTTTACATGTATGTTTATGTGTGTATGCATATATATATATATATATACATATATATATATATATATATTCTAAACATACACATTAAAGTGAAACAAACACACGCGCACACATGCACATATGCATACATATATATATATATATATACATGTATACATATATATATATATGTGTGTGTGTATGTGTATGTATATATATATATATATATATATTCACCTATATATGCATATGTACACATAAGCGTACATGTATAGATGCAGGTACATAGGTATATAGATAGATACATAGGCAAATAGTTAGATAGATAGATGTATAGATGGATGGATGGATAGATAAATCGACAGATAGACAGATAGCTAGAAAGATAGATCGATGAATTAGAGGATGGATGGATGGATGGATGGATGGATGGGTAAATCGGTAGATAGACAAATAGCTAAAAGATAGATCGATCGATAGATATACAGGTAAATAGATCGATGGATTAAAGGTTGGATGGATGGATGAATAGATAGACAGATAGATAGACAGCTAGATAGATAGATATATCGAGGGACTATACAGTGATCGTACTAGTCGGTACTCAGCCTTCTCCATTACGCAGCAAAAGATGCTGAAGACTGCAGCTGGACTATTTTGCTGTAGGCCACTGTAGGCTGTCTTTGTGAAACCCACTTGTCGAAAGCCGTTCCCCTCAAATGACCAAGCTTGAGAAGTGCCTAACTGACCCTAAACCCTGAAGCCTAAACATAAACCCAACCAGTTCCACTTTGGCCCTGTGCATTGCACTACAAGCCCTACACAACCCCGAAAAAGGCGCGGAAGCGGCTACCAAGGTAAGGTCTTCCAGACCAAGCTGCCGAATTAGGCGGCGGATTCTTGAAGACTTGGTCCAGCATGTTGCTTACCTGGGTTCTTGTCAAGGGATAGAATGCAAGTTACCATAGCAGGGATCTAGCGAAAATAATACGAATACAGTTTCCTTAATGTTGAAATTGAATAAAACCCAGTTACCTTCGTAGGCAGGTCCCTCAAGCGGCAAGGTGTTATTGCGCATATTGATTTCCTATGCAGCACTTTTCACCTGATGCTCCCGAAAAGCGGAGTACATGCCTTGCTTCTTTTTTGTGGAACTGCTTTGCAACCTTAAGTTGTCGCCGCAAGACAATGACAACTTAGTGCTCAACAGTTCTACACTTCCTGATAGTCCTGTGGTTACAAGAATTCTCACTAGAGCTTGCTCTCGCTGTACTTCCATGGTCCAAAGGTGGGCTTCTGAACTGCGCAGCATGTTCTCGGACAGGGTCCAAACATGCCGTTAAACGGAAGCTTAAGCACTGAGCCAAACCCCTCAAGAGACAGATTCAGCAGTACTCCACCATAGTATGGCTGCCGGAACCAATGGTTGCTTTTTGTTGCATCCATCTGGCTAGGACGAGTAAACTGATATAAGGATCCGGGGACCTATTTTTGTTGGAATTCTCGGTTCTGCAAAATTATTACGACACATTTGAGGACCGTAACGAGACACCAATTCAAACTATTCCGAGCCCTTGCCCTTCTCAGAACTGTCAAGCACTCGAAGCAACTTGCTTGCAAGATTCGGGCTGTCGGACCTTCTCGTACTTCTTCATGGGCAAGATGTCCCCTTAGGGTTTGAGGTCTTGGTCGGCAGAAAGTGGCCCAGAGTCACTGGTAAACTTCCCCGAAACACGAAAGTGCTACGATTCTGTACTCGCGTTCTGAGACAGAGATTGCGATGGAATCTGTGAAAGGAACCCGTAGGATGAAGCTCGGAGGCTGATTCCATGCCTGAAACTTATAACTCCGGTGGTGCCTTGTATTAAAGATCCCACTGTATACTACTTAGATCGACTCAATGCTAGCGTCGCCTCTTTTCCCTTATGCTTGTCTTCTGCACTCCCACCAATGGGCCGAAGCGGGTATGTCCTATATGTCTCTTATACATATATATATATATATATATATGAATATATATATATATATATATATATGTGTGTGTGTGTGTATACACATACGCACTGAGTTTGGGACTCGGAACCCCGGTGCGGCGTCTATGCATATAGCCAGCATGTAACAGCAAACAGCTCAAGCTAGTCGAACACGATGGCGGTCTGGAATTCTCCTTCGGGTCGGGGGGTGCAGAAAAGATTCCAAAGCCCATAAATCGCCAATAGTCGTTTGCGCTTGACGTCCGAGGAGTGGGTAAATCTATTGTGTGTTAAGGACAAGGAAAATCAAGACTATTTTAGACCCCTGTTTTTAGATGCTCCTCCAAGGTTCGAATGCCCGTGATGGATGTGGGGTCGTGCAGAAGGAACTCGCCTGAACAACGTTCCGCCGGCACAAGCTGCCCGGCAAGCCTACACACCATTGACAGTCTCTGACAAGGTAGGTGGAACGTCCAGATAAGATACTCTGCATTTACTTGTGGACCAGAAGAGGCCGCTGAAGAACATGGCACTGTACAGCACAAAGTAAAATGCACGCGAACCGAAAATCATGTTGTTCTGGGGTTGCCTTTATGTAGCGTTGGGCAAACACTTGCATGGTTCAGTCAGGGAAGTCACTGAATTTACAGAATCTGCTTGCAGGAAGGCTTACTTTATGTATCAAACCCATAGCAAGGCTTGAGTAACCGTGGAAAGCACACCATGAGAATGAATTTGTCAGTCTGGAAGCCATAACTCTACACATGTACATATCTTTGTATATCAACCTGTAGATGTGCATGTGTATGCAGTATAAACAAATGTATATATGTATATATATGTATGTATGTATGTACGTACGTACGTAGGTATGTATGTATGTACGTATGTAGGTATGTATGTGGTGTGTGTGTGTATATAAGTATATATATATATATGTATAATGCATATATGGTTTTATTTGTATACTGTGCGTATTTATACACGCAGTTGCACTACATACTCAAGACTTACAGTAACGTCCACTTAACCGTACCTAAATCCAAGACCTCCTGGAGCGAGCCAAGCTTTCGGAGTAGACCGTAGGAGAGCATACCAAGCCTGATGTTCAACAAGGCCACCATCCCTGTTGCGACTGTACCTTAAACTACCAAAACCTGTTTTTCATATCTCGTATTAAAAATCAAAAGCCGCAATATGGGATTTATAGGGGCTCTAAAAATAGATTTTGGTGCGCTTAGGTAGATTTGGGAATTTCAGCAACAAATGCTCCCTTGCAGCCCTTGTATAGAACACTATCATATAAGCTACATTGCAGGATGCTGAAGTCAAGGACCTTGAAAAGCCCCTAGTACCCTAATCCACCCCGATACTACCATTATAGTTGTTGTGTTTAAGTTGTGTTTTCTAACCGTCCCTTTATACTTCTACAGCTTCTGTAACATACCCGACAACCAATCCAACCGTGAAAGCACTGGTACTACTTTCTGTATTGTGAAATATGAATAAAATTTCAACATGTGGATACAGATTATGTATATATAGATACATCTGTTTAGTTATTAGTTGTATGTTTGTAAGCTATAAGACCACACCTGGCCTTCGGAGTTGAAGTGCTTCGCGTGGAACTCGCCTTTCGTGGCCAGCCGCTTCGGAAATGCGCCCGACACCTCGGTGTGGAGGGTTTGGGGCTTCGGGTCTGTTTAGGGCCTTTCCGGCTCTCACGGCTTCGGCCGTCCGGGCGAGGCGTCTGAGCATACCTTTTTCGAAGATTTGGGTCTCCTGCAACGGTTTTGGGTTGCCTGGCTTAAGGTTTTGCCCTTCTGCCGGCATGTGGTTGAACCCAAATCCTCCAAGATAGGTTGCTGTGGAATCTTTGTTCAATTACCTACAATTAAGAGATGGGAGCAACTAGAATGGCCGAATGGAGTAACCTGAACCCTGATCAGGACATGCAAAGTTGAACGATTCAACATATGTACATCTAAGCTATGTTCAGGGCCCAACCCTTTGAACGGCGGCTGCTACCGCACCTCGCAACACTTCACCACTGGCTGAACCGGATTTACTTTCCATGAAACTCATGCACCACCTCTGCGCAGATCCTCGCGAAGAAAAAAAGATGGCCTCAAGCATCTGCCGCACCATCGAGTTGTTCGACTTCCCCGTGAAGAGGATTTTGCCACCTGCATGTGTGCGATGGCGGTTCGAAGCGTCTGATCCCGCACGACGGGTTACCGGGCTCGCTGAATGAATCGAGAAATCCCGTTTGGAGGCAATCTGTGCGTTGAGTAGGGCTGCAGAATCCAACAGTCAGGGCCCATGATACCTGCAACGACAACGGACTCGTGCCCCGACAAAACATGTTGGCACACGAGCAGGGCAAGCAAGCCACCTAATCTGCGAGATCATACGGCGAAACTCATGGCATGTATGCCTCCCCTTCGCAGCGCACAGCTCCAAACCTTGCAAGGTCCATAGTGTCAAGAAGTATCTCCTACACACCCCACACCCGTAAGCAAAAGCTCTTGCAAGCCAAACCCCGCACACCTTAAACTCCAAACCCTGGATTGCGAGGAACCCTCAACCAAAAGCCCTTAGCTTTTGAGAGCATGAGCCAAGCTGCTGCTGAGCTCGAAAAGGGTGACACCAACACTCCAGAGGTCGATTTGCGTATCATACCTGTCTTTCTCTCAAAGGGCCCGAGATTTACGGGGCTCTAGGATATAACTATTTAAGACCCACAGGCGTCTGGGGTTTAGGATTTGTGGTGGAAGAGAAGTATGTTACGACTGTTGCTGGGTTCCCTTTCTGTCAGTATGAGGCGGTCTTGAATTCGGAGGTCTCTTGTGCGACCGCAGGAGCCCTTGACTTAAGGATCCACTTGATTCGGATAGGGTTTAGGGTTTAGGGGGCCCCGGCATAAATTGTCATTGCCGAAGCTCTCAAACTCTCGCGTGCTATGTGATCAATCCCAGCAATCCCCGACTCGGGTTCCCTTCCTAAGCGGCGTAAACCCCCAGGCAATTACCATCCTTGTGAACTCGATGTGCTTTGAAAGGAGTTTTGATCTGCTTGCGGGTTTTATGATAAACGGACCTCAAGAGCTTTCGACTCTAACGCTCGGCACGGCCGAAGATTTTCAGATGCCACAGCCAGATATGGCCCTGAGGAATGCCTATACAAGTTTGCGCTATGGCCGAATGAAATACTGATCATACCTATAATATGGTGCTGGAACACATGCATACGGTAATAACCATGTATAACCAAGAAAGCACTAGTGTAACCATATCCCGTATAAAACTGCATTAGAATATACACAGAAACCCTAAGGTGCGAATTTTGGGGATGAGCGGAACACTGTCGGCTACAACAGCTGGATCTAATGGTGAGGTACACCCGACTGATCCAATAATGAACGGACCTGGATCTGGGTGCATCTTGAAGAATCATATCGGGACTGCTAGGGGACATCAGTACTATAGTTCCCCTGAGTAACCTTTTAACGGAACCCTTACAGAATCGAAGCCCTCTTAGCCCTTTCCTATATCTAATAAGCCCCATTCAGATTGTTCATGTGCTACGTTTCGCCTTTGAACTTTGGCGATGTTCTTCCTTGCATCT